>CM060095.1:4435461-4651609 GCA_030522485.1 Stenchaetothrips biformis | reverse complement strand
AGAGTTGATCGTGGGTTTGGGTGTAACACAGTAGCGGATTTAATTGCAAGGTTGAGTGACGCTTTGGAAAATAGGGCAATTATTAAGAGGCATCACGTGACTTCCACCTCTGAAGTGAAAGCTAGGCCATAGAAATAGAGGATCTGCTCATGAAAAAGGGAAAATCTCCTGGAGACTCGGAAGACAAAGAAACTAAAATTTTGGCATTGCTGGAAAATCTGGGAAACCTAAAGAAAAATCCTTAGAGGAGAAAATTATGGAAAAGCTAGAAAATCTTTCGCTAACAGGGGAAAAAGTACAGGAGTCCACCGTCAATGCTGTTTATTCCGGCCGTGCAGGTAGAGGCGGCGGCCGAGGGCAAAATTACCGTGAAAATAATTACAGGAATAATTACAGGGGTAATTACAGGAGAAATCAGTCGTACAATAGAGGTTGGCAACCCAGGGAGGTTACAATTATAATTACCAGGGTAATTTTGGCCAGGGCTATAGCAACATGCCCCAACAATTTGATCAGAGGAACGGGCAGGTCCAGCTTTGGAACGGGCAAGGAAATTGGAATAATAATTCCAATCAGGGTTATTGGCCAAACCAGCAACAAGGGCAGTCAGGAAATTGGGGAAACCAGCAGCAAGGCGTAAATGCCTGGCGTGGCCGAGGCGTGGTAATGGCGGTTGCTTCGCGTGCCAAAGCCTCGAGCATCGAATTGCACAGTGTCCTAAGATGCAGAATTTTCTTGAGAGTGAAGCAGCAACCTAGTAATAGTAATGGGGTTTTAGACTTAAGCAAGCTGGTTTTGGTTAAGGTTCCACCAGACGGGTCATGTTTTTATCATGCTTTGTCTTACGGTTTGTTTGGTAATTTTAATGGTAGTTTTCAGTTAAGGCAATTAATTTCTAAGTATGTTTCGTATAATTGGGAGCAATTTAGGCATTACACTATGATTGAGGATAGAGTAAGGTATTGTGAGGAGCATGCAAGGCCTGGAGTCTTTGCAACAGCAGTGCAGGTACAAGCTGCAGCAGAGTTGTTTGAAGTTAGGATTGAGGTACAGGTGCAGCAAGGAGTCTAAGTCTACCAGTGTACTGCAAAGCCCGGTACGTACAATTTTCATGCGGTTTTCTGGTCCACTGACGGGGGTCATTACGACGCACTTGTGCCGCTCCACGTGGAGCCGGCGGCGTCCACCCGGCCACGTGTCGATGCAGTCGCGTCGCCACAGGCCGTCGGTCCCGCGGCCATCGCGGATCAGGTTGCAGAGATTGGTCCCGCGGAGCGGCATCCGGCCGCCCCGTCGCAGCCGGGGAAGGGTCAGGTTCGCGACGACGACGGTTGTGTGTGAGGATGAAAAGCGGGTACCAGCACAGTTTTGCCGTAAAGGCTGTTCGTCGGTGGATGCTCGTTGGGGTGGGTGTTGTGGGGGTGTCACGGTTGGTTGCCCCGCTCGGAGGGGTGTCACGGTTGGGTGCCCGCGCTACTCCCCGCTGGTGCGCGCGGTGTCTCGCCGATTTCGTGGTTACTCCTTGGTCGATAACCTGTTTTGGATCGATGCGCGGTGTATGGCCGCTCGTGACGTCATGTGCGTGGCGCGGCGTGGCGCGTCTTGTGATGGCGTCTGTTTCTGTTTACCTTCGGTGCGGCGTGTTGGTCGAGGTGTAAGGTAAGTGAGTGGTAAGCGGTGTGTGTCGGGTTCGATTCCCGTTGCCGCAAAATTTTTTTTTTTTTGTTGGAGGTCTGGTTTGGTTTCCGGCTGCTGCCGGGCTGTGCTCGTGTTGTGGGTATCAGTCGTCGTGTGTGTGCTGTGGCGCGCGCTCGTGTGTCTGCTGACGATGTTAGCTCAATCGATTCCTTGTTGTGGTTAGTGTGTGTGTGTGTCAGGGACGGACTGGCCCGGGTGGGGATTGTTGGATCCCCACCCGGGCCCCCCCTCGGGAAACGGGTTGCGTCCTCCCTGACGTGCCGGGCCTTCTCACAATGAGAAGCAGGAAGATAACACGGGCCCGCGGGGCCCGTCAAGGGGCCCGCCTTGCGTCGCTGTGGGTATTGAGGTATGGGTGACTTTTAGGACATCACACAAGATTAACAAAAATCTAAATATTATGGCGATAAATAGCTTAAATCAAACAAAGAAAAGACACTGTATACAGGTAGATTTACGCCAGAACACCGTGTCTTGTAGTAACAGGCTTTCGCGATTCTGCGCCAGTTACGACAATCCACCGGCCTGGCCCTTTCACTCTACCTTGGCCTGTGGCGATTCCTTCTTGCCATTCGGCAAGCTGATTTTTAAGGGATCATTGTTGGCAATAAAGTAGTGCCACTACGTTGGATTGAATGGTACGAAGTATACAAGCTCTGGGCACCCGCCCTCATTCCAGTCAAACCGATGTAGGCAGCTCTACGCTTTCGTGCCCCGCCGGTTAATTCTAGTTAGACAGGGGCCGATAACCAGCTAGGCCTGCCGGCAGATTCTTTTCTTCTTCGGACCTTCCTTTGGCCCTCGCACCCTCGCACCAGACCTGGCTTGGCCCAATCGAATGGCCATACTCCTCAGGGCCTTCGGTCCTCGGCACCTCATACCCCCGTGGAGGGTAATAGGCGCAAACTTATTGATGTAACATCAGGACTGGGCCCGCACTTGTGTTCCCACTAAGCTAAAGTTAATGTGCTAAACATGGCCGTTGCACCAATTTTCACAATACATGAAGGCGGGCTCACAGACCCCTCTTCCGACCCCTCTTTTAATACGTCTTGCCGAGACCTATCGAAATCTGCAATAATTTTTTTTTAGGTCGGTCGACCCCCTTTTTGCAAGATGAAGGGTTCGAAGGTTGATTATGTAAGTAAATTCGGGCCGAGGTAGCCAATTCGCAGTTAAAACTTTGGTCAGGGGTCGAAATTGATTTCATTTTGGTCATTAGCACCTTCAAAAACATACGAAACCATGTAAAAATGTCTCTAAAATATAAAGTCACTAAAAAGTTGCACTTTTTCTGCCGTTTTTTTTCGTGGGTACGACTAAATAATTTGAGATAGAGGGCTGAATTTCAGCGTGTGGTAAGCCAAGGATACACCTAACAATCCTGCAAAATCTCAGTCAGATCGACAGAGTTTTTCGTTTGGAATGATATAAAATCACTGAAAAAGTCAATTTTTCTGCAATTTTTTTGGTGTTTTTACGTTCGTACGACTGAATGGACTGAGATAGAAAGCTGAATTTTTTGTGTGGTGAGCCAAGGACATACCTAATAACCCTTCAAAGTCTCAGACAGATCGGCTTCTTTTTTTTATAACCATCACCTCTGACTGTACTAGCCAAATTGTTACTAGGAACTCAGTTGTCCATACTCGACAGTGCATCCAGAAAGCTTGAGATGTAAGTAGTGGTAGTTGTTTGCATCTCTCTGCAACGCTCCGGTGACTTGGGTGGCCTGGTCATCGCGATATTCAGATCACCCGTTCTCGTTACTACAGGCATTATATTGTTATAATCCTGCTTGAGCGCATACAACGATGCCTTGAAGTCATCGCTCTTAAAGCCTTCGTAATAGCCATAGCTGGGATTCTCCTTGACGGCTATGCTTCTGGCCAGTGATGCCAATAATGGCATATTACTACTCTGAAGCTCCGGTGTCTCGGATGGATCATATATCATCCGGACGAACGGATGCTCGTCTTCCATTTGAGTCAACCTTAACATAGCCTTAAATACGGCCGGGGCCTCACCGCGAGCTGCTGGAGCAGCCAGGATCCCCGGCGCCATGTCAATTAGGTATTTCTGGATCAGAACCAAGTGTGTAATATCAATGTTATGATACATACTTTTTAAGATTGAAGCCACTCCTCTCAAATCTTGGTTTTTGTGACTATGAAACATCCTCATTATGGCGTACGCCATTCTCCTGAAAGGGAGTCTGTTCCCGATTCGTGAGTAGATGTTTTTACAAGATCTGCGGGAAGGTTTGGCATAGTTGAGCAACAATTCTTCTTGCTCTTGATTTAGACCCAAGCGCTGACAGAGAGAAACTATGCGATTCTTCCAATAATTGTCATAGTTGTTATCTGTGAGTTGCTTAATCATCATTAGCTGTGTCCACAGCAAAGGCAATGTAGAGAACGTGGCTTGTGATGTACTGCCAAGTGTCTTCTGGTGGAGCAACCACTGCAAAAAATTCAGTGTTTTGATACGGAAAATGTACAGAAAATGGGGTACAGAAAGGTACGGACCTTCCGTACTGGTTCTCTGTGGTCCCCATAAGGATCTCATGTAAACTGCTACAGAAAAAATGTTCAGAACCTCCGTGGTTGTCAAGGTACGGACAGTCCAGGTAAAAAAATTGACCATACATTTTCCGTGTAATTTCTGTACTTTTTTCTATCAGTGACAGTGATTATTTCCTGTGGGGTGAGCTCACACAGCTCGTACAGTTCCAGCATTGACCCTGCCATGCACTTCATCTGGCTTTCTTTGGCTGCCTTTCCATAAGATTGGTTGTAGTTGGCATCACCCATTATGTATTTCCACAAGGTTAAGACCACAGACACCGTCGGAGCGGCATCCAACTCACATCTCAATAGACCCAGCAGAGAGCACACTTGAACCATTTCCTCCCTTGGCCCAGTGCCGGGATCAAAGTCCGCCACAATGTAGAATTCCTCGAATTTTGGATTTATGGTGAAATTCTCCAATGTGGGGACATTGATGTTGAGCTCCTGAAGATCAAAACTTTGGTGCCTGCGTCCATTTAGCACACCTACGAAACCGTGTCCCGATCTCACCTCTAGACTCTGAGCTTGCCCCCACATACCCGCCAGTGGATGGCGTTTTCAACCAATGGCTTGGGCTTTAAGTAAGGCTGATGCCACTTCTCCATGGGCACCTTGGCGACCATTTCTCAAAGGCCCCTCAACAGTTGTCCCTTTCCATCCCATGAGTTAGCCATGATGATATCAATAAATAGCTTGTTGTCCTCGTGAAGTTGGAAGCTGAGCCGTTCAGGAGTAGAAATGCTGACACACACACACACACTGACAGGCAGACAAAACTTTCCAACCCCAGTGAAGTAACTGGCTTCGCTAATCGCTCAGCCAATTATATAGTACAGCGGACGCCCGACGGTTAGCAGACTACATTCCTTTCTTCTTTTACCACTAAAATACCTCATTGGTCACAGATCAAATTTACGGCACTTAAATACATCGAAGCTCTCTTTTGCCCCTGGAGGGTAGGCAAATCCGGGCCCCCCAGACCAGATTTCCTACCCGACTCGTGGGCCCCCAGTCCGTCCCTGGTGTGTGTGTGTGTGTGTGCACGCGCTCGCCTTGTTCGTCGTGTTTATGCTTTTGGTGGTTCCTTTTTTTCTGATTATAGGGTGTGGCTTTCCTCGTCCGATGGATACCCACAAATGCGAATACTTGGAATGTGTGGCGGAGCAGGTTGCTGATATGAAGGCGCGGGCGATTGATCTTTTGTTTGCGAGTTATTATTTGCATTTGGCTGAAGAAGAGGCGGCTCAAGAGGAGGCTTACCGCGATAACCTTTCTTTTGAGGCGGCGGAGTCCGTCATGCTGCCTCTCGTGGCGCTGGAGCGTGAGGTACGCGCTTCAGAATAAAAGTATTTACTTCATCATTTTTGTCACAGGCGTGTCGTGGTATTCGTTTGCATGATGTGAAATAAATAAATAAATAAATAAATAAATAAAATTGCAGTCTTATCTTTGCCTTTTTTTTTTAATTTTTTTTTCGAGTCCGCCTCGTTCTCCACAGGTCACAAAATCCGTGACGCTGGGGACGCGCTTCAGAATTAAAGTGTGCGCTTTGTCATTTTGTTTCGCTGTGTGTGTGCTGGGCCAATACCGTGGCACCTCGTCCCCACTCCTCGTCGCGTGTGGCGCTGGTGGTGGTGGTGGGGCGTGAGGAGTACACAGTTTAGTTTTCAGCGTGTTTTTTTTATTGATTTTCATCTGACAGTGGTTTAAACAAGTTTGTATTGGTCATTTTTTTCATCGTATTTCTCTGCTAGGACGCATGAGGTGCATTTTACGAATGGGGCAGGCCAGCGTCTGTGCATTTCCCATTCGTGCGCGTTCGTTGTCCAGGCTTCGGGGGTGTCGGGCTTGTGCATGAGAATCACTCCATTGTGGTAGATCTCGTTGTGTTGTGTGCAGCCCGTGTCGTAGTGGGTGCAGTTGCAGAGTCGCGTCCTCGGTGGTAAGATGTATCTTGTCCGATCCGGTGCCACGACTCCTTGGAGGATGTTGGCGTGCGTTTGTCGCACACGAGTCCCGTGCCAGAAAATCCTAGGTCTCAAAATTGGGCTCGGTTTCCACGGGGCGTGGCTGAAACTTCTCCAGAATTCATCTGTAGCTGGTTTGTAGGCGATCTGGAAATGAGAATGGAGTCGCGGATTATTATTTATTTTTTTTATTTTTTTTTGTTGACTGTGTGTGTGTGTGTGTGTGTGTGTACTCACCGTTGTTAGTTTCGGGCACAGGCGGAAAAGTTCCTCCACTATCACTTGAAGTCGACATGCCATTTGATCGAACGAGTTGGGGTGTTGTGTCTCGTCGTGATGATAGTTGTCAGAGTTGCATCTTATTTTTAGTGCGGCCGTTTTGCCGAGGCCCACGTCCGCCTCTGTGTATCCCGTTTTCCGGTTATCCGGCAACCAATAAACAAAAGGCTGTGCAATCTCCACAGTCTTTAGTACCGGGAAAGCCCCATCGGGCAATGTCAACAGGTAGTCTAGGTGGTATGGCATGTGCGCGCCTAGGTCTAGTGTCTCTAGCGTCGTCCTGTTTTTGGTCGATGTACTGTAGGATTGCACTTTGCAACTGTTTTGCTCGTCGAGGTGTTGCTCACTAGGTTTTGGAGATGGAACGGGTCCCTGGGTGTCAAGCCTTCGGGCCTGCGTCGTCCGAGCACACAGCTCAGCCAGCGATCGAAACCACCGTGAACTCGGAAGTTTTGCGTGTCGTCACGACGCACACAATCAATGGACGTCCGCTCCCTTATGGTGTACAGGATTTCGGTCAAGCTGATTTTTTTCACCTGCATAGAAAAACAGAGAGAGAGATAAAAAAATAAATTAGTTTGTTTTTCGGTGTCTTTTGTACACATGTGTGTGTGTGAGAGAGAGATGCTAACTCACCTTGTTCAAATAGCTAACTGCATGACGCAGCATGGCTTCCAAGCTGAACGGCATTTGCGGGGCAAAGAACAACCGTTCGACGGTCTTGAAGTTGCGCATGTACCAGTTGCATGCGAGTGTGTGGCGTGTGTCCTCGTCGCCAAAGGAGTACACCACGATCGTCTTCGGCTTGTTCCAGCGAGGTAGCGCCAGAATGTCGCGCTCCCAGCCCGGGTAGGCCAGGGCGAGGCACGCCAGGTCTTCGTCATCGTATGTCGCTGCGGCGTGGGGACGCAGGTTGTTGTACCAGATGAGGTCGAGGGCCTGGGGTGGCTTTCGAGGTCCTGCGCGTTGCTCTTGTCGGCCTCCTCGTCGTGCTGGGCTGTGCTGCGGACGACGCACTCGCTGGCTAGCTGCTGCTGTGCGGCCATGGTGGACATGATGCGCTTTCGTCCTCGCGTGGCTGTTTTTGTACCTTTTCGGTTTTGGTGGGGGGCCGGTGCACCGCCAGGTGCACGCCCTGCGGCCTGCAGCTGCCCTCGGTTCCGCACCGTGCTTCCCCCGCGCGGGAGGACTTCCCCTCCAGCCGTGCTGCGCGCGCTGGCTCGTACTGGGGGTTGCTGCACGGCGTAATTCCACTCTCCGATTCCATCCTGAGCAGTGCTTGCTACACAACATGGACGTACCCGCCGAGGATGTATCCGTCGAGGTGACTGCCAGCTCCGAAGCCGCGCCACCCTTGGAGCGAACCACCGCCCTGGATGACGCCCCAGCCACACCCAGCGTCCAGGAGGTCGACCTGGCGGGAGCTCCCCGCGCTGCGCCCGACGCAGCGGTTCCGGCTTTGGACTGCGCGCGGCGCTACTTCAAGCATCCCGCACCGGCCCCAGCTCCGCCCCCGAAACCGCCAGCCCCTGTGGTTGTGGGGGGTGTTTATCTCTGGCTGAATCCGAGTAGGAGTAAGCTGTTGTGTTTGGGACTCGACCTGAAAAATTCTTTTAAATTGGTGATTACGATTGATAATGGTGCGGGGAAGGGAGGCCTGAAAATGTGTGAATCTGATTTTCGCGATCTCTTTTCGCGGAAGTGGATGTTGACTTGGGATAAACATTTCAGACGGGGTTACACTCCCCCCTTTCCGAGCCTAATCGGCAGGGAAGTAGACGCACGTCTCCTTATGCTCTCTGACGGACCCGGAGTGCGTCTGGCCGCTCATGACGGTATGTCTTTTGCTGTTTTGGGAGCTGTTACCTATCAAAGCCTGTTGAATCAGCAGCCTTACATAATGTATGTGCTCGACTGTCTGTCCAATCTGTCCAATGGACTGCTTGATGAATGGTTTTCGCGTGCTCTTGCCGCTGTGGGCACCGCGAGCCTTCGCGATGGCTCCGCACCATTCCTCTCGGCGGAGGACGCCGGTCTATACCTCCGCCCTGGGTTGGAGTCGTTCATTGCCGCTAACGAGCCTCGATCGACAGTCTGTTCTATTTTGCAAGAAGTGGCTCTGAAGCATACTAACGCGTTTGGGGAGGCTTTGATGTTGTATTTGGCTGAGAGGAGTCCTGGTTTCGACACTGTCGGTTAGTGTGTGTGTGCTTAATTTTTCTTTTTGTCTTGTTTGTTTGAATGCACTTTCCTAAAGTTAGGTTTATTTTAAATCACGTTTGTTTTTCAAAATATTTTAATTTAATTTTTTTTAAAAATGTATTCTTGCTATATCGGTGTGTGTGTGTGTGTTCGGTGTTTTCAAGGAGAAAAAAAAACTAAAAACACAATAAAAATAAACTGTATATATTTTCAAAAAAACCATGTTTTGTTTTCAAGGAGGAAAAAAAAAACAATAAAAATAAACTGTATATATTTAAAAAAAAAACCAAGTTTTGTTTTTTTTTAAATCAATTCCTTTCATATGAAATTAATTCCCTGACACTTTGCAAAATGAATACACAAACAAAACGAAATAATAATAATAATAAAAATAGCCATGGGAAATGTGGCAAGAGCAAGCAAGACTGAAAGCCGCGTACCGGGGTCCGTCAGGACTCGGCCCGACGGCCGATTTGGTTCGCAGACGGCAGCCCGCTGCGACCGTAATTCTTTGTCGGCCTGCGGGTATGGCAATTCGCCTTGCTTGCCCTTGCGCACAAATAATAAAACCAGCGATGGGTGTTTTAGTTATCAGGAACCACCACTTTGTGTGAGGTGCGAACCAGCCCATCGCGCTGATGTTGATAGCATGCGTATGACAATTGGAACTTAGATTTTTCAAGAAAAGAGATTCTACACAGCATTCCGCAGGATTGCGGCACGGAATGCCCTCTTCGTATTTAAAGTCACTCGGTAATTCTATAGCATACGTCACATTTTTCTTGGTGTAGGGCACTGCGGTGACCTGGTGTACGCGACGTGTCCTGTATCGTGACACGGGGATGTCCAAAACCAACAGGTCGTTGATTTTGCGCGTGACCACGCGCCCCAACTTGGTGCAGTCCAGTGGCTCGACCAGCAACGGCCCCTGCGCCGTACTGTTGGCGAGGGCCGTGAGCATCCTGCAGTTGGTGTGGTAGGCCGACGGCGCGGTGGCGCTTACCACCATGTCAGCGACGAGGCCTTCTAGTTCGTCCCAGCCTTGGATCGCGCAGGTCACAGCGCTGCGCAACCAAACAAGGGCCTCGAGCGCAGCGGTCTCCTTCCACTCGTTGGTCAGGTTGTCCGCCATCAGCATGCTGGTCCAGCCTTCACCGGCCCGGACGCCGCCCTGGAGGAGGTTGGCGCCTGGCGGTGTGTAGGTGTTGAGCACCGCGACGGCCTCCGCTGCCTCCTCCTCCTCCTCGAGCGCGGCGTTGCTTTGGTGCGGGCCAGCTGCAGCGCGCGCAGCGAGCCTGGCTGCCTCTCGCTCCTGGTGCTGGAGTGCGGCGCAAGCTGTGAGGTTGTTGCTGCAGGCGGCGTGTGTGAGGTGCGCGGCGACGCCGGCCAAGTCTCGGAGTGTTGCTTGGAGCTCAGCTTGGGGCAGTGCTACCCGCACGACCTCCGCGACGGGCTGCGGCACGCGCAGGCTGGCCGCTTCGTCCAACAGGATGCCGGGGGCATTTTCAAGCGGTGTCGAGATCCAACCTGGAAATGGAGAGAATAAATGACCTTGTTTTGCTTTTTCGAGTGTGCCGCCCGCGCGCCGTGTCGCGATGCGTCGCGTCAGCGCTGTGTCAGCGTGTGCAGCTCGCTGCACCGCGACTCCGCGCGCGCGATCTTCTGGCCCACTCTGCAGCGCTGCGCGGCGAGGCGCCAGTCGCACAGTGGGCCAGAAGACAGCGACAGAACTCTAGACGCGTTTTGAGCTCCAGAGTCGCTAAATAGGACTCGTATCGAACGTGTGACCCCACCCCTACCTCGTTCGGTGAGCTGTTTCCGTTGGGTGGGGTCACACGTTCGATTCGAGTCCCATTTAGCGACTCTGGAGCTCAAAAAACGCGTCTAGAGTTTGACCCGCTGACGTCGTCGTCGTCTTCTGGTCCACTGTTAATCAGTCCACCACTATATTCACGCTGCGGAGTGGGCCAGTAGACCATCAGTTTAGGAAGCGGGCGCTCTTTTTGCCCGCCCGGCGAATCGGCAAATCGGTTTTCATACAGGTTTTCATACCCGACGACTCAGCCTTATCGATCGATTGATCGCTCGCCCGGCTGGCCGGCTGGCCGGGCGGTCGGCGCGGCGCGGTGCATATTTAATTTCTGGCGGTTAGGATAGCGTCACGCTCGCGCGCTCTCGCACCGTGCGCCGTGGCGAAACGCGCGCGCACACACACACACACACACACACACACACACACCCACACACACTGCGAGACTAACCTTCTTTTTGGAGTTCCGTCTCGTCGGTAGCGTCGCAGCGCATCGTGGAGAGCGCGGCGAGCGCGATGAGCGGCAGGACGCTGCGAAGCTGCATGTTGTCTCTAGTTCGTTTCTCACGTCTGACTAGCTGCGTCCTAGACCTAGCCCTAGCCCGTGGGATGCTGCGTCGCGGTGATGCTTGGTCAGCAGTGGTCCCTGCGAGCTGCAGCTGCGGCGCGGGGTGGGGTGGGGTGGGGTACTCACTCGCCCAAGAATTAGGAATAAGCTTTGATCATTTTTTTTTTTTATTATTATTTTTTTTATTATTATTATTTCATTGAATCAAGTGGCGTCGAGGCAGTTGCTAATCGAAGCAGTCAAAAGCTTCTTCCCAGGCACGCCATTCGTGGCCGCTTGAAGGCGGTGACGGCGCTGGCGGCAGCGGGCTCGTCCTTAATCGCCCGGACGGCGGTATTAGTTCCCGGTCCGCCATGTCCTGCAGCCACCATTGCTCGTACGCCAGTGGATGCGTGTGCTCGTTGGGAGGCCATTGGTCCGGTTCTGACTCGGGAACCAGCACCTGCACGTCGCCCTACACCGTAAAAAATAAATTAATTTAAAAAAGGAAATCCATCATTAGTTCTAAATTTTTATTTAAAAAAAATAAATAGAAAATGGATGCGTCCGCTTTGCGTGTGTGTTTGTGTGTGTTTTGTGTCCTGGGGTCGGGGCGGTGTCGGAAAATAAAAAGTCAAAGATGGGATTGTGCGATTTTTTTTTTCTTTAATTCACACAGTGCAAAACGAATACAAGGAACACACACACACACACACACACACTCAGCGACAATGGTGCATTTTAGCGAATGCTCGCATTAAGCTCGCCATGGCGATCTGCCATTCGGTGCAAGTCATATTTGTTGTTGTTCGCCAATCGTCGTCGGCGCGCGACGGGGCGAGCGATGCGTCTGGGACACGTGGATGAGGCTCTTCCGGGAGCTGCTTGCGTGGACTCACCCGCCTCGGGCTGGGACTCGAGCGGCGAACCCGCCGCGCTGAAACACACACACACACACACACAGTTACACACAGGGCAGCTAGCAGCGAGTTTATGTTTGAAAATTCAGCTCAACTTACGTTTTGGGCTAGCCCGACGCTTCGCCGTCACTGCTCGCGGTGGGGGCGTCTGCGGCGGCGTGGAAAATGTGATTCTTTTTCGCACAGCGCCATGCCGAATCGGACTAGACCGACGCTTGCGCTTCCTTTCCGGAGTTTGGTGCTCTGCCGCTGGAAGTGGTGGCGCCGGCGGTGGCGGTGGTGGTGGTGGGGGTGGAGGCAGCGTTTCGTCGGGGTACGCCCGGCCTCCCAGCTCGCCGGCAGCACCAAACAGATCCGATGTGCAGGGGCTGAAGCTGGCGAAGAAGCTCGCGAGGGCGGCCTGGTCGTGGCTAGATTCCAAGTGCTCAGCCATCCCTCTGCACAGCGCGGCGCACGCCTCGCGACTGACGTGCGTTCGCCCCGCGTTCAGTGCAAGCTGCCTCGCGTGTCCAGCGCAACCATCGTTGCGCCGGAACAGGCGGGACCAACCCGTCACGGCGTCCGACCCGCAACAAAAAGTCACACTGCACTTTTCGCGTATTTTCTTCCAGGTGCAAAAGATTGAATCTGTTCAACCACTCTCGGAACGTGTGACCCACCACGCGAAAATACGCATGACTCAACACAAACAAACCGCAAGCTTGGCTTTGGTCGTCCTGGAGCCGCACCGTGTTGCAGGTCACCTTGGAGTCGAACTGGGCTAAAAACTCACTCAAACGCGGATCGGCAAGCAACGGCCCGCCTAAAGAGTTCATCAACTCGACACCGCCGCCGCGGGGCGCGTAGATGCCAAGCCAGTGCGTGCCGGGCTGACTCGAATCATCCGTGTTAACACACAAATGGATGGGTCGCGGGAAGTTGCGGCAGCGAGGTAATCTGTCTATGCTGTAACAACCCATATGCACTGGGTCTAGGGTCGGGCTGGCCCGACATGCGGCAACGATGTCCACGGTGGACAGGGCGGTCTCTAAGGCCCTCATGACTTAGAGCGGAACCAACGTCACTGACCGCGCGCCGTCAATTTCGCACTGGACGCTAAATTCACCGATGGCTAGGAGGACCAAAGCCTCATTTGGCGCCTGCGACATCTCAACACGCACACTTATGGAGCCTGTGCGCGGAATGTTTGTATGCGCTTCTGCATCCCCCGACTGGTCGGGTGTCAAGTCGACACCGTAGAGGGCCATGCCGCGCCGGTAGCGGTGGAGAGTCAGGTGGCAGCTATGTTCCTGATCCAAGCGCGAAGTCCCGAGCGCCTCCTCCAGACAGTGAAAAGCCTCCGTACAGCCCATCGGACTTTGAAAATCCGTTCGAAACTTGTATTCCCGTTCATTGACATAGATCTGAACACTAGTCACATTGAAATGCGCAAAATTCCACGCGTTGTTCGCGTGTCGTCCGGTCGGATAATCAGCCGCACGCATCAACCCCACCAGGAGGACGGATGGGAGTTGCCCCGTAAACAGGTTTGCGGCGGTAATCTGCAAGACGTTTGGCGGGCTTATGTAGGAGCGCACGGCGTTGGATTTGTACTGATACACACATTTGTGAGTTTTGAGTGTGTTTTCAATGCCAAGGCAGAGGTCGGGACTCGCGCGGAAAAATTTCAACAGCATGTGGGCTTCGATGATGTCCACTTTTGTCTGCACTGGGTCTACATTGCTCCACAGCCAGAGCGAATCGGGGCTCAAGGTGAAACGAAACCTCACCGCCAAATTATCCAGTAAATAAAGATTATTGCGCGCTCCGCATATGTCCTGTTTCAGCCGGGTAATCACCTGCACCGGTCGGCTTAGCAGGAAGCCCTCCCGCCGAGCTATCCACGGGGCAGAGTTGGGAACCGACTGGTTATCTTCAGTTTGCCCCAAACACTTTTCCATGTGGGTTTCAGTAGCGTCGGGGTGGAACCCGTCCAGTGCTGTAAGATCGATTTTAGGTTAAAGTGCTCTGGATGGAGGGAGATGCTTTTTTCACCGAGCAGCATTTCAAAATGGGAAAACATGCTGTCGGGCATGAGGGAGACGACAGAGCACGTGTTTTGCAGTGCGTTCAGTGCCTCGCCGTCCGGGCGAGTCGTCATTTGAAGTTTGAGCACAAGGTGGATGGACGAGAGATCGAGGAAGCATTGCGGAATCCCGGCGGAGTAGAATTCAAGCTGGGCCGGCAGGCCTTCCACGGCTTGGAGGGGCGAAAGTTTCAAAGAATGATTATCTATTACCATTGTTTGTAAATTTCGCCCCTCGAATAAATTGAAATTAGTGATGAACGCCATGGCGGAAGCTTAAAACACGTCTCTCCGACTCCGCATTTTCTGAATGCCCCGTCCTCGCAGTCTCGTGACTGGCCGCGACGTGCTGACGTGGAGGGCTCCGCGCGAAGACTGACGAGGGTGAACCCAGCGTCTCAGGCCGCGCCCTTGTTGCAGGCGACTTTGAACGCCGGCTAGGCCTTCGGCCAAGCGCGCTTTCAGCGGAGCTGTGCCCTGCGCCCGCTTGTCCGCGACACTGTAATCTTTCAGGACGTCCCCGGCCGACGAAAGGACCTGCTCGCCGACGGCTTTGAGGCCTCGCATCAGAGGGGGTTGTAAATATTGCCAGATTCCTCGAATCCAGGAGCCCCAGCCACGACCGCGCTGAACAGAAATGCGCGAGCGAAACAGGTTTCCGTAGGGGCCCGAGGCGTGCGGCGGCGGTGGCAGGCCGCCACCTGCCTGCAGGGTGAAGTATTTTTCAAAAGCGCGCTGCTGTTCACCGGCAATGGCGCGCGACTGACACAGACTGACCCGCCGCGCACGCTTACATGCGTTTGAAATGCAAAACAACGCAAGTGGCGTCCGGGCTATCGGCGAAAGGCACGTCTCTGCCAAACTTGTCACATATTCGGATAGAAACTTCCTGAATGTCGAATGCCTGCAGCGGCAAGTAGTAGGGGTTTTGAAAAACGTAATGACCTTTCCCCGGCTCCAGCGCGACGATCTTCAAAAGCCTCGCTTTCGTGTCGGCCGCCAGCTGAGCTTTGATCAAGTTGCAATAAATAAACATCCTGTTCGTGGCCACCGCCGAAGCGGCCACCGCGCGTCTCTGCCGTTTCCGAGGCGGTTCGGCCGCATGCACGACGGCTGCCTCCACCTCGCGCCAAAATTGCTGTTGGAATTCTCGCGCACTGGCTTCGTCGTCTGTAAAGGACGAGACGTGGGCTAGCCACTCCGTCAGCCCCAAATCAGAGGTAGGGGTACTAAATGTCACATGCCAGCCCGATGGCAGTGAGATGCGACTCGGAACTTCGAGTTTTTCGTCCAAGATCATGTTTTGGTAGAATGGCGGCACCGCAAAGTCGACCCGCGCGTCAAGACCGCTCGCCACGGCCAGATCGGCCCAAGCCGACAACAGCTCGTCTCGCGGTCGCGTGAAAAACTCTTCCGTTGTCATCGGCTTTGGCTCTGGCTGCGCGGGCGGCCCAGCCGGCGTGCTTCCGGCTTTGGCCGCAGGCTGCGCGGGCGGGCCGGCCGGGGGCGGCCCAGCCAACCCGTTACCGGCCGATCCGGCCGGGGGCAGCGCCAGCAGCGACGGCGGCGGCGCGGGCGGGGGCACGCTTCCGACCGGAAGCACGCTTCCGGTCGGGGGCTGCGGCGGCGGCGACGGCGGCGGCGCGGGCGGGGGCACGCTTCCGACCGGAAGCACGCTTCCGGTCGGGGGCTGCGGCGGCGGCGGCGGCGGCGGGGGCGGCGGGGGCACGCTTCCGACCGGAAGCACGCTTCCGGTCGGGGGCGGCAGCGGCGGTGCGGGCGGGGGCGGAGCCGCCGGCAACACGCCGGCGGCTCCGGAGCCGCCCGCGGCAGAGCCGCCCGTGGGGCCTGGCGCTGGACCAGGCGGACTTGGCTGGCCTGAAGCGCCTGAAGCGGCAAAGGCGCCTACAGCCGGCGCCGCCTCCGGCGAAATCGCGGCCTCGCGGGGCGCATGCTCCGGCGTCCTCGACGCCTCGCCCGAGGCCTCCGGCGTAGGCGTCGGCGTGGGCCGGGTCGCACTCCAAGATCCACTAAATTGACGCGACGGCACGCCATGTCGGACAAGAGACGCCGAGGGTGGGGGCTGTCGTCCGGTGGCGGGAGACAACCACACACTGACTGGCTCCTCGACTTGAGGAACAGCCCGCTGCAGGTGTGCTTGAGCCGCCTTCGAATTAATATCGGTCGCAAAGGCCGTGCCGTGCCGCGCACCACCGTGCATCGAGGCCCACGGCCGAAAAAAGGACTTGCGCACGGGTGCGACATGTGGGGGCGGCTCCTCCGCTAGCTGCGTCGGATTGCACATTATTTCAACAACAGCGACACTAAAGGAACCGTCCAGGCAGAGGTTTTCGGCCAGGCGATTTGTAAAGGCACTCTGTGTATTTTTCGTGTGGACGCTCATTGAGGCGTCCGACAAAAGGACCAAAGTTAGGTCCTCGATTGGGGGCTGGGCCCGCGAAGACGCGTGGCGCAACATGGCGAAGCTCACTGCTCTGTGATGGCGCTAGTGGGCAGCCAACGACGGTACGCTTTCGGCCAATTCAAAAAATTGCAAAGCGATTCGGCGGGTTTGCCGCGGAGCTTGCGCTGCTTCAACACCTTGTAGATCGAGTACTTCGTGTCCTTGTGGTCGCGCACGCGAATCAATTCGTACTCCGATGCTCGCCCCGCGAGAGCTCGACCGAGAATGTCACGCAACGAGTACGTTTTCGGGTTGGAACGGTGTCTTTGCGTGATGAAAAAATATTCTGGCGTATAACCACCACGATAATTTTTTTGCAGTGGATCCCACTGACGCGAAAGACGAACCTGTTCGCCTACCCGATACTTGAAGTGTTTCCTGGCTTCCCCTTTCACGGCGCCCGTGTGCCGCAACACGCTTTCGCGCCACACCCGAAACAGGTCGTGCTCCGGGCGGTAATCGAGGGGCGCCACGCCCAGCGCGCAATGCACAGTCGAGTTGAGCCCGTGTACAATTGCGGGCAGGACATCGATGTAACGCGCGCTGTTGGCTTGCGTCTGATAACGCGATACGCGCGCCATCAAATCGCGGATTCGTTTTTCTGCCATTGAAGCTTTTGTTTGTTGGAGTGCCAAGGTCAGGTGTATCCCCCGTTCCTTGAGAAACCGTCGGAACGCGCCCTTGAACTCACTGCCTCCGTCAACATACAGAACTTTTATTTGGTGTGGCATTTCAGATAGGATCTGGGCCATGCCCTCCGCCGTGGTCGTCGCGCGTTTGTCCTTGAGAGGAGCCACAAACAGACGTCGACTCGCGGCATCGACCACCACGAGGAGGAACCGCGTGTCGTCGTTCACGCCTGCCGACGATTCAACCGAGGCTAGGTCTGCCGAGGCGAGGCGGTAGTAGGCGGCTATGTCCCCTACACTCGGGTCAGCCATTTTCGGACGCCACGGCCTGCCTGCACTTTCTTCCGAAGGGGCTGACCCACCGCCGCCACGGCGCGACGCTTCTCACCCCTGCGAGGCGGTGTCGGGGGTCTTGGAGGCGCCTGCGGGTAGGCAGGGCGCTCCGCGAAAACACGCTTGCACCGAGGCTGGCCGACCGCGCTTATCGCACGCCTTTTCTCTCCGCGTCGTGGCGGCGTCGCGGGGCGAGGAGGCGCTGCATCTAGTTCCGGGGATACGGCTCGCTGCACAAAGGCACGCTCCCGCCAGAGCCGGTCTGGATTAACGAGATCGCCGCGGCGGACAGCCAAGACTCGACCTTGAGGTTCAGCTGCCGCTCCGACTCGGCCCTCCGGCACAATAACCGGTAAGTCGGCGGCGTCCTCAGCGTACGGCCCGCGCGCCTGACCGCCTGGCCGCGGACGCGCTACGCGGGGACGCGCTACACGATGACGCGCTACACGAGGCCGCGCCCGTCGGCCCGCTCTGGGAGCTGCGGCAACCCGCTCAGGGTGAAACCGCACCCCATCGCGTTCGAGGTCGACGCTGGCCCTCCTCTTCACCGGCACTGTGCGGCGGGCTGGCGAGGGCGGTCGTGGCACGTACGGCATTTCTTCATCGCTGTCCTCCGGCCCTCGCGGCACCTCGACGGCTACCTGAGGAGCACGCTCCAGGCGACGAGCTCCATCGCGCCGAGCCGCTTTACGCACAGCGTCCTGGCGCACGGCCGCGGCGCGACGTGCTACGGCACGCCTCGCAGCGCGACGAGCGTCGGGATGCACAGGCATCGGCAC
Source organism: Stenchaetothrips biformis (assembly GCA_030522485.1). Classification (NCBI taxonomy): domain Eukaryota; kingdom Metazoa; phylum Arthropoda; class Insecta; order Thysanoptera; family Thripidae; genus Stenchaetothrips; species Stenchaetothrips biformis. The sequence continues at coordinate 4,633,346 of CM060095.1, read as the reverse complement.
GGGCCTCGGCTCGGGGACCGGCTCGGGGACCGGCTCGGGGACCGGCTCGGGCATCGGCGGCGGCGGGCGGGGTTGGGGCTGTGGTTGGGGGGCGGCCGCCGCCCCCTCCTCCGTTTCGATGGCCAGGCGAAGAGGCGCCGCTTGCTCGCCGTTTGCATGCGTCAGATACCGGAGCAACGCCCGCTGATATTTTAAAAAATTGCCCCACGAAGAAGCGGCCACTGCCTTGCCAAGCACGCGCTGTCGCGCCTCATTAAGGGCACCGGCGTCCAGCTCAGCACGCCCGCGCAGGCGTTGCAATTGCTCGGCCGTGAGCACAAGGAAGCGCTTGTAAGCCGCCTCAGCCATTCCGAATGGCGGACAACAGGTAGGGGAGCACTGAAGTCAGGATGGGAATAATCCAACCACTGCCTTTCTGATTCAAAATCGCACGTTTTTTGACGCGCCAGTGCCGGGGCTGGGTGAAGGCTAGTTTCCGCAGCAGCGTTTTGTGTCGGGATGCCCGTTTCGCGACAGCAGGGCTGAAGCGGCAAGCCCCTTCCTCGTGAATGCAGTTCAAAACAGCCTCGGACAGGAGGTTGATCGCGTGGGGGTCGAGGCCTGCAAGCAGGGCACGCCTCTGCCGAGGACTGGCTGCCGCCAACTGGGCAAGAAAGTCCCGAGTCCTACTCGCCTTCCTCCTCGAAGAACGCATACTGACTGCCGGGGCGCGCCACGAGAGCCTCCACGGCACTGGTCGGGGCGTAGATCTCAGTCCAGGGTGCGTCAGCGAAGACGCTGCTTCGAAATCTCAGCGCAGAGACAATCCGCTGTGTATTGTCCACAATGATGTGGTGGTACGGTCCGCTGCTGTGACGCAAGTAACACTGGAACATGCTACTCGCGGCGCGTTTGCCCAGACACTGGATTAAAAACTGCTGAAAACTCGCCGTCGAGCGAGGCTGTTTCAGAAACACAGCGTACTGCGTGCTCAGCGTAATGTCCCGCGACACGGGGCTTTGGATGAAAAAATTGTGGAAACTCAGGCAGATTGAAATGAGCTTGTGGTGGCTGTGAATTAAAAAAATATCGCGGATTTCAGGGCACTGAGAAGCGTGGCTCAAATCGTCAAGGACCACGAAACTTTTGTGCGGAATGTCGTCCACTTGGGGCGCTCCGCGGACAATGTGGAATGGAGGACGGTGCGCCAGGACTTCCTTGGGCACGGGGCTGTTTTCGGGAAGGCACCAGAAAAAGTGCTCAGGTACGCCAGGACCGTACAACAAGCCCTCCTTGCCGGCGAGGACACGCAAGATGAAATGAGACTTTCCGGAACCCGAGGCTCCGCTCACAGTCATGGTGAAGGGGGTCAAAAAACCTATATGATCATGGTATTGCTCGTCGGCGATGCGACATGCAGCCTCAGCCAGCACGAACCACAATCAGGTACACGACAAATACGACCACAGCTGCGCCTGGCAGCAGAAGCCAAAGCAGCAACGGCCACAAACGCACGAGGAGGAAGCCGAGGCTGCACTGAAACACATCGCAAACCTCGTCGCAGTCCTCCGCGGCAGGGTCGAGCCTCGCCCACGCGAGGCGCAATGCTCCAGGCGTATCGTCCTCCAGCGCGGCGCAAAATGACACCCAGGTATCCACGCGAGCCGCGCTCACGTTGACGCTCTCCAATGACGGCAAGACGTCGCTGGACTCGCCTACATCAAGGCAGTCTACAAAAGGCCCGCGGGGAGCCGGGGCTGGGCTGGAGGAGGGGCTTGATCTGTACCGAGAAAGAGAGGGAGAGAGAGGAGGGGGTTTTAAAATAAAAGGCAGTTGGGTGAGTGTGGACTCTCGCCCCACCCCGCCCCGCTCGGCAGGCCATTCGGGTCCTGCCTTCGCCTGGGACGGGGTGGGGCATGGGTCTCGGGAGGTCCCCGTACTTACATGGAGGCACACTGGCATAAAAGAACAGTACATCCGAGAACCAGAAAGCAGTCAAGCCACGCGAACGCCGCCATCGCCATGCAGCAGGAGGAGGGACGCTTCCAACCGCGTACTCTCGAGGAACTCGCCCTCGCCCGGATGACAGTGCCCCAATTAATCGAAGCTTGGTACTTGTTCAAACGCAGCAATCCGCGCCTCGGCCTTCAGGTCAAGCACGAGCTAGACGACATCGGCGGTATGCGTGTATTCGGGCGCGACTTCTCCCGAGTGTTTTACACGGATCTCACGGCCGCACAGCACTGGACGGGACACTGCCTGGCAGTAGCGGTCACTGACTTCGAAGCGCCGGGGCAAGCAACGCCTCTGCCGGTGCTCGCCGCGAAGGCCGCCCGCCAACTGGACCACCTCGGAAGCATCGCAAGCAGGCCCTGCCGTCTGTTTGTCGAGAGTCGTCTTTTGATAAAGCAGGTTCGTGGGTACTACATGGTCAGCTACACCCCGGACACGTACCCCGAGCAGCCCGTGCTCTGCGAGTGGATGCGGCGTTGCATCCGAGTGGGGCTGTTTGCGGATGCGCGCCTGCACATCCGCAATTTGGGGCCCTACTTCCGCATCGCCTTCCGGCGGACGCATCACGAGGACACCAGCGGCGACTGCCTCAAGTGTCAAGAAAACCCACCCCCCGAGCAGCCCGCAGGAGCGTGTCGCTGCGGCCGCTGCGTCCGAATCGACAAGTTGCGTGCCCTCGGAGTCGGTCCACGGTTCGTTTGGTAAAATAAATCGAGAAGCATTGCACGGGGTTATTTTTCTTTGTTTTTTTTTCTTTATTTGAAAGCTTCCTTTGACTACAAATAAACATACATACATACATACATACATACACCATTGTACAGAGAGAGAGAGATCCTGATTCACACATTAGGATACATGAAAAAAGGATACGTTTTTAGCCCAGTATCATCGATACATCTTTTCGTGTCCAGATTGCGCAAAGCAATACGGGCCGTCCGCCACGAATACATTTTGTGCACATCATTACTTCTAATGTAATTGAAGCTGACGCTGCGCGTTTCGCCCTCACACACACAGCGACGGTAATCTTCAACCGAAAGTTGAAGCTCAACAGCTCGTTTAGCGACGCCCTTACAACGTTTTACGGATGCCCCCTCGCGGAATTGAATGGCATAACTCTTGCTTCGATTTGAAAAAAAACGTAAAATCTCCGAATTAGCGTACTCCACCTTTAATTTGAGAGGCACACGTCGGTTCACGTTGGAGTGGAGGGGGTGGTCTGGTGGGTAGGCGGACAGGTCCAGCAAGTCAGTCAACTCGGCAAAACCATCAAAGACGGTTTTTTCCCCCCGAACTGCCATGAGGAGCGAGTCCGTGTCTGAGTATAAACATCTAACGTTGCCTGGCCATGTGGCCTTGAGCCGGAAGTAGCACTGATAGACAAACATTTTGGAAATGTCCAAAATGACGCAACCCATGTACACGGGGTTGTCCAGAGTCAAAACACTCAAACGAAGCTCAACCAGAGCAATGTCGTCAGAGAGTAAAGTGAGCGACTCGAAGCGAGCGCTGCGGGAGAGTTTGAGGACTTCGCAACGGGAGCGAACCAGCTCCACGCGTCGGAAAGCGCGCTGATTGACCAAAGAACTCCCATAGATGTAGTTTCCCAAATTCTTGAAGTACGCAGAGAGGAACGCCGTGGGTGCTTCTTGACGTTTCTTGGCCAAATTTTTCATATATCCTTCCAACCAGCGTGACTGCTGAAAGCGGATGCCGCGAATACGACGCGTCAAAATCATACCCCAAGAAATATAGTGTTTCAGAAGCAGCGCGTAGCAAATGTAGCCGCGTCGCGGTCCAAAGTGTGCTACCAGTTTTACATCATTGACGGGGGGAGTCAGTCCAGCCATCTCGTACAGGGCAAGGTTGTTCGGTGTCAAAACGTCACGCGTCACGTTGAAGCGTTCGGGGCACAGTGGGAAGTCCGCCTGGCTTTCAAATTTCGTCGGGTCGTAGATCAGGTCCACCTCCAGCACGTAACCGACCGGGTCATCGGGTGACAGGCTGTCCAGGTCCAGCTCGGCCAGCTCCGTCTCGGACAGCCACTGGAAACCCGACACGGGGAGGGGGCACATCATAGAGCCGCCGTACAGGGCGTTGACGTCGACTGAAAACATTTCGAGGCGCTCTTTGGTGGGATCGTAATCGGGCAGGCCCGGGTAATTAGCAACACACGCCCGCTCCGCAGCAAAACTCATACCGCCTCTCTTCATTTTCTCAAAGAACAGATACTGATCCGGGCAGGACAGCATGTCCATTTTGACGCCCGTAGTTTTGAGGGCGCACGCCCAGCTGAGACTCGCGCCCGACACAAAATGACATGGATCGAGCTCAAACTCGTTCCAGGTTTGAATCCGATAGGTGGACCAAAAATCAGCCAGGAGGCAGACATCACTTGTGTTGTAGAGCATTGTGTATTCCTTCAAATTGGCGCATTTGAACACTTCAAAAACACGAAGAGCGTGGGCATACTCCTCTTTTGTGATTCCCTTCTCAGTCAGCTGGCTGTAGAACGCCTCCCGCGGAGGCAAGCCCGTCTCCAGGTACTTTATGGGGTCGTCAAAGTATTCATAGCAGTAAACCTGCTTATGCAACATGGCGGTGCGAAGCTCCGCCTCAGGGAAGACAGTTCGTGTTACACGCATGTCTGCCGGACTCAAACTTTCCGCTACTGTTTGCAATCTGCCTGGGAAATGCTGCAGCGAGTCGATAAAAACCAAGCCGCGTTTAGTTTTGAAATCTAGCGTCACACGAAAACTGAGGAAGCGTGTGTGCGTCTTGGGTAGCAGAGATAACTTTGCTTCCGCCAGGGAGGGGTGGTTTCTTATTGCATCAAAAATTAAATGCCCATCATAGTTTTGCAAGTTGTGAGCCACACACACAAGAGCTCGAGAGCGACGCCGCGCCCGGTTGCAGACACCACACGACGCGCCACGGTAGTTTTCCAGAGCTTTATTCCAATCGTGGTCAGCCTGCTTGTCCCTGGGGGAGGCAAAGACACCACCACACATGTAACAACACGTAGCAGCCGCGAAGTCCCGCAGCTGCGCCGCGGACCAGTGGATAGGATGTTCCGGACGCATGCCGTGAAGGCGGCGTTCCAGAGCCAGCAGAGTTGTCACGAAATGGGAAGCCGCGTGACCTTCAGCCGAGAAATAAGACAGGGGGCCGACCACCACGTTGCCTCCAGCATCAACCACAATGAGGCAGTACGACACGACCTTGTGCGCGTGCGTGCGACGCGTCACCTTACCCGCATCAGCCCTCATCTTCACCAACATGCATTCCAGGTCAAACAGAACACAGAAAGGAACCTGTTCGGTGCGCGCCCTGAACCGGCTGTCGAACGAGATTTTACTACCCTCGGGCATAACTACAATTTTCTGCACCGCGTGCGCGCTGCACTCCAACGAGTGCGCGTCCCGCACAGCACCTGTCGCGAAGTGATGGAAGCAGAATTTACAAAAGTATTTTTTTCGCCCACTACGGGTCACACTATACAGGAGACTATCTAAAGAGCGCACCAAAACATAATGATTAAAACGAGGGCCCTCCACAAGCAACAGGCAAATCTGATGCTCACGCACCTCTTGACATGCATAAAGGGGGTAGAAATTTTTTGAATTGTCCACACCCACCAAACAAAGACCAATGGAGGGATTCAACCGCTCGAAACGATCGAAATTCTTAATGGGAAAATTAGCACTTTTCATATTACAAAAACACAGTGTATTGTAATAGCGCCTGTATTGGGAGACGCGGCCTGGGTTCCGGCGACGCGACCCATGCAAATGAATTAACAGACACCACCTGAAGCATTCCGAATCTCTTTTGTTGATGGGATTCACAAGGCCATATCTGGGGTTGCGCAGGCTAGCCGGCAGGCGGAGATAACTGCTTGCATGCAGGGGGTCCTTTTCTACTATACAAAGCTCGATAAAGTACACATGCACGAGCTGCCACGAGCTGCCCTCCATCTTTAGGTTGTCACTCGAAGTAATTAACTCTAAAATCATGTTTTCCACTGTCTTGTCCACATCACTACCCGGCAACAGTGAGTGGTTGCGAGAGCGCACAAACTTCTCCTCACGCAGCACCCCTTCGTCCACAGTCTCTTTTTCAGCGCCGCACCGAACCACCACCCACGCCGCGAGGGTGCGCAAGCGGGCCAGCTCAGCAGACAGCTGTGCGGCAATGTCTTTCTGGTGGGCAAGCAGCGCAATGTTGAGGTCACTCGCGCCTTCGGAGCCTTCCGGCACAGCTAGGCGATGAATAGACACCGAATCTTCGAGTCCAAACTCGGTTTCCCAGACCACACCAGGATCCTCCGCAGGAGCCCTCGCGGCGGCGCCACCCATCTGGGCGATAAACTGCAAGCGCTTGCGGCAACCCCGCATGTGGGCCGTGCGGCCTAGGGAGCTCTGACATCGCAACTTGCAGTACGCACAGCGCACAACACGCGCCCGGCACTGTCGGTCGAGCTTCTGGTGACGTCGCTGGTGAGCCAGAAACGCCCCGAGGTGGCGGAACGTGCAGGAGCACAACGGACACACCCTGTACCTCGGATGCTTGCTGCCGATGTGACGCTCCAGTAACAAGCGCGAAAAGGTCACATAGTCAAAATGCCGACACGTATGACGCTTGCGCTGCACACCACACTGCGAAGCGTGCCGCTGCAGACTCGAACGAGTGGTGAAGGCTCGCCCGCACGCGTCGCACTTGTTTTCACGTCCGTGGACTGCTTCATGCCGCTTGGAATCCAACAAGCGCGAAAAGCGACGTCCACAAATGGGGCAGGGCGGTACTTGATGCGTGCGCGCGTGGATAGCCGCTTTCGCACGCGACACAGAGATGTGTTTGCATTCGGATTCAGAGCACGGAAAAGGCATGATTTACTAGCACACCTTCAACACACAGAGAAAACCGAGGACATTAGTACCGAGACGAGACCAAAACAAAAAAACAAGTGCGAGCGTGCGGGTCGGCGGACTCGTGTGTGTGTGTGTGTGTGTGTGTGTGTGTGTGTGCGGACAGTGCAAACGAAAGCAAAAGGACCACTCACCTCATCCGAACTCTCCGACGTATTGAAGTCCAGGCGGCGGGGGTGGTAGTTGGGGTTGAGCCGGGGGCGGTGACGGGAGTTGGGAGCGGGGGGGCGGTTCCCGGACGATGATCCACCGGATTCGACTTCGATGGAAGTCTCCCAAACCAGGGAGGAGCCCGGACTCAGCGATGGAGATGCTCCGAGCGCCGACGAGGGCGGTGATGACACAGGCCCCGGACTCCCAGGCGGAGGCGACGGCGTCGGGCCGACGACACCCTCAGACGACGACGAGGAGAAGATGTCGTAAGGCGACGACACCAAGTCCACAAAAAGTGGAGTGGGCGGCAGCAGGACGACCGAGTCAGGCGACGAAGACTGGGGACTCCGCGGAGACAACGGCGAGACGCTCTGCCGCGGAAGCCTGGACATGACACAACGCAAACGAGTCCGTACGCACGCGGAAACCGGCGAGTAATGAAGGTAAATGCATAATACTTAACTCCAGGGCACGCCTCGGCACCCCACCACAGCTACATCCGGGCGCACTGCAGCCTAGAACGATGGCCGCCCCAGCAGGACAGAGTGGGGGGCGCACGGCTGCACGTAAAAAATGACTCGCAAGAGGACAGACCACAAAATTTTATTAAAATACAAGCTTATAATTTACAGCATAGCCGCCATCAGGCAAATCGCAACGCCAAACACTGTGCATGTATCGAACGAACCGACGACGGGCCCACTCAAGCAAATACCCCTCGTCCTCATGTTGTTGCTCGAGCGGGACGAAGGCTCTATGCCGGAAGGTTGTCTTGTCCATGCTCCGGGCTTCCACCAACCACCAACGCCCCACCCAACAGCCAAACCCCACCACTTCACCACACACAACACACAGCTCCACGCAGGCCTGAGGGAGGAACGCGCCACCATCATAGCTCGGACCGCGATGGACGCGAGCCAGAGGACCAAACCATTCCTCCTCATGGCACTCAAAAACGCGGTCCGCACTGTTCCGAGGCGGGTAGTGAAACCCTTCCTCTATTTTATTTTTAAAAAACAAACAAAAAAAAAACAACAAAAAGTTACATTTTACTTCTCTACTTGAGAGGCATTGCAGGACGAAACACTTACCATCAATATAACAAAAACCCCACCGGTAACAAAAACGACGCAGACCGGGCGGCTCCCGATAAACACACAACAACGCGCAGGACATACCCAACAGATCTTCAAAAGACTCCATCATGCACTGATTCGCGAACACAAAACGCACAAACCTCAGCTGATCGCACATCCCCACCCAATACCGACCGCGACGCCCCACAGCAAGCGGCAGGAAAAGGAACCCGAACGAAACACCACGCCGCGCCACGCACATGACGTCACGAGCGGCCATACACCGCGCATCGATCCAAAACAGGTTATCGACCAAGGAGTAACCACGAAATCGGCGAGACACCGCGCGCACGAGCGGGGAGTAGCGTGGGCACCCAACCGTGACACCCCTCCGAGCGGGGGCAACCAACCGTGACACCCCCACAACACCCACCCCAACGAGCATCCACCGACGAACAGCCTTTACGGCGAAACTGTGCTGGTACCCGCTTTTTATCCTCACACAGGTTGGCAAACGGTTCCTAGGAAAATCAAACGCCAGTCCAGTCCCATCGCGACGCCGTTTCCTGAAAAGTCAGAGCAGAAAGATGAGCCGCGACGTCCGGTGGAGAGAGAATTCGCGGTGAACGGGGACGGTTCCCAGGGCAAAAGCGCAGACGTAGCAGCCGATCGCGCGGCAGAGTGTGGGAGCGCGCGACGCGGCGACCACTCGGAAAGATGATACTGTCTTGAACGTTAGTCATTATGCACCAGAACAACTTGAAGTCATGCTGGACTTAGCTAATCGGGCAAGTACCATATTTTTTAGTACTTTCGAAGCTTTTCCTATAAAATTGAAAATTGGGGGTAGGCACGTAGTTGGGTTAATTGATCCAGAGGCTAAGTACTCTGTAATTGCCGACTATCTGGCGGATAAGGAAAAAGTGGAATCAATGGGTACTCCAGGGAAAGCCGTGGTTAAAATTAGGAAAAATGGTGTCACATTTTGGGAAAGAAGGGAATTTACAGGAATAGGATGGGAAATTGTTCAAATTTCGGGGAAAATTAGAGGCCCTTTAGCAATTTTGATAGCAGATTTACCTAGGGAAACGCCATTGTTACTTGGCCGACATTTCCTTCATGCGTTTGGGGGTCAGTACGCCAGCAGGAGTGATGCTTATCACTTCTTGCAGGATGGTCATTTGGCAAGTAAAAACAGATGTAAGCCGTGGGCAGACAAGGAATGGGAAATTCTAAACCTGTCAAATTTGGATGATGCAGGAAAACTTTTCAAAATTGAACTTGAAATAGACTCATTAAAATTACAATGTGCAATAGATTTGGGCGCTGTGCGCACCATAATCCACACAAAGTGGTGTACAAACGTTTCTCAATTAACTCCAGCGAAGATAAAACTTCGCGTTGCAAATGGCTCATTACGTCCAGTGGACGGGGTTTACTGTCCAGAAATTACAGTCGGCTCAATCAAGGTGAGGCACCCGGTTATTGTGGCACAGCTCCCTCATGACATTGATTTGCTATTAGGAAATGATTTTACAAAGAAATACAAGTCAGAAATCTCTTGGAAAACCGAAACAGCAACTTTTGAAATTAATGGTCAGCAAGTTACAATCCCTAGAATCCCAGAGCCAAGTGAGGGACACCCAATTCTCGCCTGTTTTGATAGCAAGGCCCTCAATGGCAGCAGCAGCATACCGCTGATGGCTGCTGAGGACACTTGCATTACACCATTTTCTTGTGCAATGCTTAAAATTGACCAACCAGAACTTTTACCTGCTATAGTCTCACCAGTGTTGATTGACGGTGACCCCACTGTCACCAGCCTTGAATGCGTCGTTTTTGACGACCCATTTGTTCCAGTTTTTAATTGTGGTGGGGGTGATGTTTTTTTCCTAAAGATTCAATTATTGGGTTTGTAGATGAAGAAAATGCTAGAATAGAAAATTCAAGATTAACTCAGGCAACTTTGGCAGAAATCAAGTATGCGATAGACAACGGTATTTTCCTTCTTGAAGAAGTAGAGTCAGATGAATCTCTTTGTAATGCAGTGGTCGGGGGGGAAGAGCGCCCGACCCTTCCTTCTTTGGTAGGTGCCGACTTAGACGAATCCCAGAAGTCGTTGGTTCAAAAAGTGTTGGAGGAGTATCAGGATGTCTTTGATTACGACATGAAAGTGGGCGCCAGCATTCCAGGAGTCTTAGCAGCTGAAACAAAAAGAACCAATAGCAATATTTAGGCGGCAATGGCCTCTTTCGGCAAAACAAAAAGAAATAGCTAATCAGGAAATTTCTAAATTAATGAATAGTGGAGTGGTCGAAGAAGGCCATAGTACAGTTACTCTCTCTTTCTTTGTCATTGAAAAACGAAATTCTACACCGGAAAAACCTGTAGGACGAATACTTTATGATTCTAGGCTTCTTAACAAAACTTTAGAAAAGCCAACATTTAAAAGTTACACAATTCAGGATATATTAGCCTTTGCAGCAGACAAGAAATTACTTTGCACAATGGATGTTGTTAATTACTTCTTTACAATTAAAATGTCAGAAAACAGTAAATTATTATTAGGCTTCACTTATGGAGGAAAATCACTACGGTGGGCCAGGCTGGCCCAAGGTCTTTCAATTTCGCCGCAAATAGCGCAGTTAACAATGGCCTATGTACTCAAAAACTTAGAGTCCATTTATTTTATGGACGACATCCTTCTCGGTTCTTCAACTTTCCCAGATTTATTAAATTCATTCCGGCAAACACTTCAGCGAATGAGAGAAAATAATTTAAGATTAAATGCGACTAAAGCTGTCTTGTTCAAAAAGGAACTCCCTTGTTTAGGTTTAATTATAAAAGCAGGTGAGAGTGTGCGACCAGATCCCTCTCGTTTTCGGCCTCTTTTGTCTCTCTCTAACCCTAAAAATACTGCTCAGTTAAAATCTACAATCTGTTATTTTAGTTATTTCAGGCGCTACATTAAAAATTTTGCAGCTGATACCAAAATTTTTAACGACATGGTCGCTGAAAAATTACCCTTTGTTTGGACTGAAAAAGATAAGGCATTCATTGAATCCTTGTATAATCATCTCCTTTCTGAAGCAACTTTAGCTTTGTTCGATGAAAAATTAGATACAAAACTTTTTATTGATGCTTCAAAAGATAATTTAGGAGCCATGCTATCTCAGAAGCGTAATGGCAGATTTTTACCAGTTGCATATTTTAGCATGCCCATTTCCGGCAAGTACCGTCAGTACAGTGCCTACCATAAAGAGGCACTGGCCCTGTTTGAAAGCATTCGCTATATTCAAGCTGAATTGCTTCTGTTAAATACATTTGTTGTCGTTTCGGATGCTACATCTCTTAAATACCTCTTGGCAATGAACAATCCAAAAGCCCCCTTTCGATAGATTCATAGCTTATTTAGCACAGTTCAATTTCACTTTTGAATTCATTAAAAGCGAGCAAAACAAAGTTGCTGATGCACTATCTAGATTAGATCCGCCGGGTGATACAGCCGGAGAGGTTAAAATCCCAGGCAAACTGGTCACTAAATTAGATTCTGTTGATATTCTACAAGTCCAGACGAGGCGCGCATTGTCAGCTCGGAAGGACAGGGAAAAATTAGTTTCCGACCTTTCCGTTCCCATACCCCAAGACGCCGGTAGCGGCGCTGATAAAATTCAAGCCCCAAATGGCAGTAAAACTCCGCAACAAGTCCGTTTAACCCGTTCGTCTTGTCCGTCTGCTATTCTAAAACCCGCACCAGAGATTTCTCATGCCAGTAGTAGTAGAGCTGCGCAGGCAGGCAGCGAGGCTAGCGAAGCGTCGGAGCCGAGCGGCGGCCCGAGGGGCTACCCGAGCGCCGAGCCGAGCTGGGTCCCGAGCGACGGTCCAAGTCGGCCGAGTGGCAGTCGGCACGGCGAGGAGCGCCGCGGAGAGATGGAGGGGCGATCGGCGCAGGGCAGCGTCCCGAGCGCTGCGGTGCAAGGCGGAGATCCGACTCGCGAGAACCAGCAGCCGACGCCAGTTAACCTAGATTTCTGGAAGCAAAGTAAAATTTTAGAAGGCAAAAATACTATTAAGAATTTCACCGGTAAATACTATTTCCTTTCAAATTCATCCCCAGTTAATGTTTTCATAAATAATCGCAACTACCTGTCAGTGACACATGCCATGGAAAGTAATAAAGCAAAATCACTCTCTCAACATAAATTCATCTCGGCAGCAAAAGACCCAGTTGCAGCACAAAGTAGGGCAGTAGTAAGTATAGGTGATAGTGAATTAGATATTGATTTTTTGGACATCTGTTTACGAGCAAAATTCTGTGCCGATGACATGATGGCAGCACTATTAGTGGAAACTTTTCCTCATATTTTAATAAACTCTAATTATGACTGTGACAATGTTTTGGGTACCTGTTTATGTTCCAACTGTGAAAATGTTGTTTCTCAAAACTTACTTGGCCAAATATTAATGGATATTAGAGAGAGGTTAAGACCCACATTCAGTGATGAATGTTTTCAGAGCAGCAAAATTCCAGCGCTTTCAAATTTTATTGCAGCTCAAAGGGAGGATCCTCAACTATTGAAAATTATATCTACTTTTGATTCATGTGGCAACCCAACTTTTAGAACTGATAGGGTTAAAGGTGTTCCTAAATTTAAAATGACAAAAGGGTTGTTAGTAACAAACACGAAGCCGACAAGAACTGTTGTACCAGCCTCACTTGTACCTAGCATAATCAAACTTTTTCATGACTTAAGTTTACATAGTGCTCGTAGTGTAATGCTCCTAATTTTACGTAGACACTATTATTTTTCCCGTATGGAAGAATTGGTTACTAATTATATTCAATCTTGTATAGTATGCACTAGACATAAAATGTCGTTCAAGAATTATGGTAAGTTAAACCCAAATGTTTCTACAGAGATCTTTGAACACATTAATGCTGACTTCACTCATATTTATAGTGGGAATAGTAGATATAAGCAATGTTTAGTTATAAGCGATAGTTTCTCTAATCTCGTACTTTTAAGGCCATGTCAAAAGGCATGTACAAAATCTCTCATAGACGGGTTAATAGATTGGTTTTCAAGATATGGACTCTGTCGCTCAATTCATATCGACGCTGGGCCACAGAGTCGATGTGGACAAATGAAACAATTTTTGGAAAAATTAGGAATAGAACTTATAGTGAGCCCATCTAATGCTCATTTTTCCAGTGGTAGAGTAGAATCCCAGGTTAAGAGGGTTGTATCAGCTTTAAGGTTTCTAATTGACAATAAGGTTCGTAGGTTTAGAAAATGGGACAAATATTTACCTTTAGTGGAGTTTAACCTTAACAAATCTCCAAACTTGTCAACACAGCTTAGTGCGCATCAAATATGTTTTGGAAAAATTCTTGAAGAGCCAGCAACACTTAAATCAGTCCTTCCACAGCACAAATCACTACAACAGAGAATCAAAGCACTGTAGTTAATTTGCGGCCAAGCACAAATATTACAAGCATATGCAAGAAATACTTAAAAACAAAAATATGATAGCAATAAGAGTGACATAACCTTTCAAAAAGGACAACCTGTTTTTGTTTTCATTGAAAGGAAAGCAACAAAAGCTCATCCTTTTAAATTTCAACCTAAGTATAAATTGGGAGTAGTAAAGAAAAGAATTTCAAAATTAGTGTATGTAATCAGATTTAAAGAACCCAGCGGTAGAATAAGATTGCGATTGACTCATGTGAATCACATGAAGCGGAAAATAAAGAGAATTAAACTTTTGAGTAATAATGATAATGTTACTGTCCTTATGATTGATGTCGAGGGGGCGAGTAAAGTCCTCTCCAAGTTGTCGGATCGGGAAAGAGCCGAATCCAGGCAACGCAAGTCTCCTTCTATTTCTTCTTCTTCAGGCATATGTTCGGATGAAGGTAAGCTAAAAATCCTTGACGATACAGAGCTACGGCAGAGAAGTTGTTTGCAATGTTATCATTCTTTCTCCGGATCTGGATTTTTACCTACAAAGAGCCTTTGCCTTACCTGCTATCACAAACAAAAGTGGACAAATCTCAATTAATTGCAGAAATAAATTTTCATTCGAATTCAAAATACGTTAGACCTAACTTAAACTTTCTAACTGTACTTTAATATTGAGAATAAAGACTGCGGATCCATTAGATTAATAAGATTAGTATAACGAAGTTTTGGGGAGTTTTAATGTCCAAGCTAGATTCTCTATAGTATTTTACCTTAAGTGTAGGCCTACACGAATAAATTCGACCATTGTTTGTTTTTCAAGTCCACTCCTGTAATTAAAACCTACTATCTCCGTCTCTAACTCTTCTTTCTCTGTTAGCTATTAGGGGGTTAGGTTTCCCAGGGACATTATAACATGTGATTGTAAGAGAATTTTAGAGCTCAAAGTAATTGAAAGGGATAAATATTTAGAGCTCAAGTAATTGAAAGGATTATACGGAATTTAAGAGCTCCAAGTAATTGAAATAAATACATAGAATGTTAGAGCTCAAAGTAACTGAAAAGAATAAATAGGATTTAGGAGCTCAAAGTGAATAAAATGGATAAATAGATCGCGATCATGGAATACAAAGATAATAGAGAATTAATTGGGAGTCAATAATTAGTAATAAGTACTACCGCTGCGGAATAAATTTAGCGAGGATTAGGGTAAAACAGGTCGAAATACTTAATCGAACAGGTCAACTTCTTCCATCTTGATCTCTGTCTTCAGATCGAAGTCAAGATGGTTAGGGGTCGCTCGATCATTGATGTTTTCGGCGGGCTCGGGGGCGATAGGCGCCGCCTCCGCCGGGAATATTTAAGTCAGGCGTCGGTTCTCCTTGAGCAGCGGCCACAGCTGCAGGTTGCAGACAGGTGACGCAGGGGTGGCCGGCAGGACAAGTTGGTGGGCCCTCAAAATGACTTACATAAATTACCTATGGTAAAGCGGATCATGTAAGTACACAAATTTGACCATTGAAAGGAAAAATTAAATCGAATTCTAAATTCTCGTTTCGTAGCATTACTCACACACAGGCAGCCATCGCACAGTGAGCAGAGGTAGGTCCCAGCGAGTGCGGGATCCACCGCTGCAGACACAAACGCGTGCCGTTCACGAGCCGCGACGGCGTACCGATGGTACAAGGTGTTAGGAGCAGCGGTTTGCACGGATGCGAAACAGCTTCCACAGAACCTCAGTGGCAAATGCTGCAGCTTTACGTCAAAATACGTAGCAATACAGAGTCGCACGACAGGCGCCATGTTGCGATCCGTTAAGAAGCGTCGCGTCCCGTTCCCCTTCTACCCACACAAAATATGCAAACCTCAGCACTCCGGTCACTGGTGCAGTCAACACTTCATGTAGGTAATCAAGCAAAACATCAGGTACTGGTTAAAGTAAGGGCGGCAAACCGCGCGGACTTTATTATCCACGAACCAATTTCATACAAAAGTGCAGAAGCAAGTAAATAAGTTTTTTTTTTAAGTCAAAAGAACGTGTACAGTCAAAATATAACAGTTAACATAAATCTTCCATCTCCTCTTTAATGACCACCTTTATGTCCATTAGAGCAAAATCTTCCACAGCTACGTGCGCCCTCATTGCCCATCGGGCCATGAGGGGCCAGTCCTCCAGATCGGCGCGGATGTTTACAGTGCACTCAGGCTCCCGGGTTTGAGGCATGGAGGTGCGTGGGGTGTCCGGCGCATCATGTTCCACCTTTACGGCCGAAGAGGGTTCTTCATTGTTAGTAGCCTCTAATGGGACCCATAAAGGGGTTCCATTTGCCGATACACAGGCATACTGAATTTGCACAAAGAAAGAATGGGATGGGTCAGCTCAGATGGAAGGTAATAAAACACTTAGTCTCTTTGCTCTTAGACCACGGAAAATTACTCACGGAACAGGTAAGATTGCATAGCCAGCATTTGCGAGCCGCCTGGTCCTCGCCCTCAAGCAGTGGCTCGCAAATGTACAGCGACCCCTTCCTAGCAGCAGCAACGATGGAAAAGTAAGGGCGCTCACGCCCTTGCTGTAAACATAGCCCCAAACACGGGCAACACAGGGACCGTCGCATACCGGCCACTATAACGCTATAGCAGCTCCAAAACCTCAGCTCCATCTTTCGATATATATATGTATGTATAATTCTCCTTCCTTTGTCTTCCAATCTTCACAGTACACTTTAACACAAACAGACCACTACCATGCAGAAACGACCACTAACCACGTTCCCAACCGTGAGAACTGCTAAGGAAGCAATAGCACTGCTTCCCGGGTAACTTGAAACCGGCACAAACAACATTGTTCACACCAACATAAATTAATTGAACTACTTTTCAACATGCCTTCCACACCACTCACCATGAACCTCATTGTTCACATATAAACAAACCGCGTTCCCCTACATAGTAAAAAACTTTTCACTTGCACCATCACGTCGTTAAGCCTTCGCAGCAGCCACCTCGCGTTTGTTCCCTCGTGCTGACGGTTGGCAACGGTAGGATGTGCTAGCCGCGCAGCAGGCCGTGGACTGGCCGACAAATGAACGTCGTGCGCGCGGGAAAAATTTAAAAATACGCATCCCGGCTGACAAACACCATTATCGATCTCCCTCTGTACGAAAAACATCTCACGAGGGCGTTCACCTCCAACTTGCCACGGATATTATAATATTACCAACACATTGTTTTTAATTACATTTTTTTTTCAGCATTGTAACTAAATGTGAAAATTCATCGTTGTGAAACTCGTTGCATTCTGTTGGTGTTGGTGCGCTGACCGTTTTTCTGCTTTGCCATTTTGTTCTGTAACGACTGTGTTTATTTCTCCATTACAGGATTTAAAAATGCAGCTAATCCATATAAAAGGGGATTTATTTTCGTGCCCTCAGTACGATTCCCTTGTTCACTGTATTGCATATGACGCTCAAATGGGGCGTGGTATTGCGGTAGCTTTCCAAAACCTGTTTAATCTCCGGGACGAAATTGTAAATTCACCTAGAAAAATCGGAGGCGTAGTGCCACTTTGGCGAAATAATAAATTCATTTTTAACTTAATCACAAAGCACCGATCATTCCAAAAACCAAAAATTGCTGACATAGAAAACTCACTGATAGCTCTTAGAAACTTCATGTATCATCACAATCTCACGCAGATTGCTATGCCTGAGATCTCAGCAGGCTTAGACGAAATTCCGTTGCCGATAATTCTTGATATTTTGCAAGTCACATTTAAATATAGTCCAGTAACGATATATATGTATCATTTGTAAAATCTCTTGACGACTCCAACAGTCCTCTTCTCTTGGCTTTCCGCCTTTATAGTTTATTTCCCTTTGTCAAACATTCTTTAGAAAAATATAATAACAAAATTCTTCCGCTGATCAGAATACCATTCTTTTCCAATGTAAATGGTCCTGATGTAATAATTAACAATAGACTTTGTCTCTATTTTAGATATGTCTTGGTGGTGGTGTTTACTAACCTTGGCGGCCATTTGGCAGCCGTCAAGCCAAAACGACACTGGTGGAGTAGAAGTCCTCCAGTCCAAAGGTCTTCAAATAATATCTCAACCCCAGTACCTTGTAGCCCATGATCTTGTCCAAATCAACCTAGTAGCGAACTTGCCTTCAATGGCAGTACCTCAAAGCAAAGATGAACTCTCCTGTGACGACATTAAGTCAAACAAAGACGTATGTAACGTGATAGAACACCTCAAAGATGTCAGCCAGAAAATTATTACAGAACTCTCCATGATTTTTAGGAAATTAGGACTAGTAGCACCAAGGCAGAGATCACTGATCCCGCTCATAGGAAAAATTAGATCTTTTATTGAAGGCACGGCAACTGTAGAAATGGTTAACAATGTAATTTCCAACCTCAATTCCCTTGGTCATGACGTTCAAAGTTTGCGAAATAAGACAGCTCAACTTATACCTGTTGTAAATACCCATGCGGTTCACATCCAGGGTTTGTCCAGGTCTCTTCAGGAAATGACGTCAAAATTCTCCATTGCATACAATGTATTGGCACAATCAATGGCGCAATCAGCAACTGATGGCGCGATTCTCTCCCATAAAAATCTCATGATAATGCAACTTCAAACTATGATCCAGCTACTCCAAAGCCACCTAATGGCGAAGACAACGGTTTATCATTCTTGCCAATCAGGCCGTTTAGACAGACTGGCAGTAGCTGAAACCGAGCTAGCACGGATTTTGACACAAAAGAATATTTTGCTCAAAGCAGGAGATTTAACACTTGCTATCCCCCCCCACACAAATTGACCTCTATTACTTACTAAATTCAGCTCGTTGTCATCTTGTCAGTCAGACCGCTCTAAACATAACGCTAACAGTGCCAATAACTTCAGTAATTCACAAATGGGGAATTTTCGCCATTAAACCGCTTAAATTCTTGCTAAACTCTCAAACTTGTGATATCCTTAGGAAGACTGTAACAATTGCTACGGACGGAGAATCAGTACGTCCGTTGAATGATCACAATGAACTAGGTACCAGATTTGTCAAAGTTTTACCCAGGATTAGTGACAATAACGAAATAACAAATTGTATTCATAAAATTTTGGTTGGAATGCAAATCGACGAACTTCAGCAGCATTGTCATGTAAATTGTATTCAGCAGTCCGAGCCCACCGTGCAGTATATAGACCAGGATAAGTTTTCTATTCTAAATCCCTCTTCAGAGCTTCATGTGCCTTGTGATAATGCGTTACTCCGTACGGTTGATGTGATAACCTCAGGTCGGCATGAGATTACCCTGCCATGTCATTGTACTTTAGTTGAAAAGCGAGCGGGCGAACGCACGCTTATTCCAGCAGGAAGCGCGTGTGCCATTCCGCAACATGTAAATGATTTAGTTAAAGTGGACAACTCCTGGACTGAAATAGGAAATTTCTCATTGTTAGAAGTGTTCGTACCTAAGGACCATGTTCCTGCACTTATAGCTGAAAATGTCACTCTGCCGCCGCTTAAATTAGCGACAGTTGCTCCATTTGCCGACACTGAACCCAAATGGCACAAGCTAGAAATTTATAAAAGCGGCTGGATTGAAACGATCATATTCGCTCTTATTTGGTTGGCAGCCATAGCGGCATTATGTTACTACGTTAATCTCAAGACAGGAATCATTTCCCTGTTCTGGAAATGTGGCAAGCGTGTAGTCACCGACTTTGCTGGGCCAGCAAATGCTGAAAGCCCCCCGCAGGCAACTACGGCTACGGGCCAGTTAAATGAAAATGAAATTGAACTGCAAAGTATGCGCCAACGCGCGGCAGCTAGACTGTGAGGTACATATAGAGTCCCATTTAGAAGATAAGTTAATCATAATTTTTTCTCTCCATTTCCTGTATTTTCAGTAGTGTTTTAGAGTAGGGTACTCAGCAGGCGCCGACGTGCTAGGGAACATGACTCCCGTGTGACTTACTCCGAGAAGGGACGATCCAAGGAAGGACCAACACCCGTCTACCGTTCCCAGGGGCAGCTTTAACTGGATCACCACATTTTCGTAAATTTTCATCCAGAATGCCGAGTCATTTTATGAGGAGGCACAGTCGTCGACTGCGGTCACGGCTGCCCAAACCGAGTCCCTTGATGGGAGGAGGTCGGACAAGCATGGAAGGTGTTTGGCGCGCCTTGCTTCAGCCGAGGGTTTTGGGGAAAACAGACCACGCTACTTGTTAAAATTCGAAGTCTGGTAATGTTAATGTAAGGTTTTTCGAAACTACATGAGATACAGTAAGGTCCGGATGTACAAACTTTTCCGGGTCCGCGCTCCACGGCTTGTTAGTTTTAGACCATAGCGAAGGTAGAATCACTGTCCTGTTGAAAACATTGTTAAGCCGTGGGTCGCACGGATACTGGGTGTCAATTAAAACAGTTTGCTCGTGCCGCAGAACACAATTACACGGGATATTAATTTTACTGGCACCGATTGGCACTGCTGGTATAGGCAGAACAGAGTTAGGACACTCAACAAGCAAATTATGTTTTGGGTGCGCAACGACATAATCATTTAATCCTAGGTTCAAAATTTCCGGTCCGTAGTACGGTGTGCAGTGGAAGGGGCACGCTCTTCTTATTGATTCCATATTTTTACTTTTTAGGCACGAAGTAGCCTTATAGCCTCACCGGGGTTGGGTTTTTTTTTTTTTTTTTTTATTTTTATTGTCAGTCTGGCCCCTTATGCAAATCCGAAATTTTCTATACGATTTTGATGAGATTTGGCAGAGTGGTAGAACTTTGTACCCTGATTTCAGTGGTGAAATGTGGTTGAAAAGTGTAGGGCCAATTTTGAGAAATTTTGAGTTGAAATCGCCGTTACCATGGCAAAACTCGACTCGTCAGCGAAAAACAGAGTGAGAGGGGGGAGCCGAGCCACCGGAAATGGAATCCGACCAATAGCAGCGCTCCTTTTCGCCTCTGTACAGCTTACACCAAAAACGCTCGCTCCCTTGAAAAAGCGCGTTCGAATCAAAATTGTCTTTTGCTGCAGCTAGAAGAGCTCCAACAATGGTATAGACGTTGTTTTCGAACGTGGCCATTTGGATCGGCCGGTCGGTCGGTGATTGTTGGCCAGAGTGTCCCGCGCCGCTGCGCGCAGGCCCTGTTGTTTTCAGAAATACCAACCCTACATGTTCTAAACTCTTTGAATCGGAGTGAAATATGACATTAAACTGCGTGCCTGTGCAAATGCATTTGTGAAAAAACTATCCCTAACGTAGTTTGAGTGTGACTATAAGTCCCTTTTCGAAAACAGTGGGCGTGTAGCTGCACCTTGTAGCGAGGTTTGATGGTATTTCTGAATCTAAGACGAAACGATCTGGACACGGGGGCTGTGCTTTTTTCTAACCTTAAAGCTGGGTGAACTGGACTATTTTACTGCACGTTTCTGTGAATAACTTGTCCTTCAGGTATTATGAGACTGTCTTAAATGTCTGACACAAATTAATACGCAGCTGGCCTTTACGTAAGTTTTAGTATTATTTATAATGGTCTGACAAACATAAACAGAACTACACACAACGCAGTCCTAGCCTTAGTTATCTTTGTTAAACCAGAACATAAATGAAAATTAACTTCGTGACTACCAGGATTTCGTGAAATCGTATTTTTTTACTGTATATGTTCCTAACGCATTCACCCAAACCCGCGTCATAGGATGTTTCCCGAGGGACGGGGCAGATGAGGTTTTTTAACGCAGTCCGATCGTTGTTGGTTTGAAAGGAGCGTGATATTTGTTAAATTTGTGAGGATCATTGTTGGCCGAGATAAGACTTGACATACGAAATTTTTGTAAGCAAACGGAGTTGGCACTATATCTACCACCTTCCAGTTATCACCCTTACTCCGGACCGGATATTTAACAACCACTTCCAACAGACGATTATTGAAGACACAATTTACAATTTTAAGCTTATATAGTGCAGATCGCGCTAGTTACTGCAATTTCTGCCTTGGTACCCAATTTTTCATTTAGGAGCACTAATTCTTTTTCTAACATTTCAGGAGAGATGATACTTAGAGGGATCTGGTTTTGAGTACACGAGTTATAAATCTGGTCGAGACGCTCCGTCATAAGGAGTTTAATAATCATTTTGGTAGTACTGGAAATTGACCTGATTGTTACATATGTAAACCAATCAAACATCCATTTTTTGGAATTAAAAATTTTAGCAAGTTCATTGTCAATTGAAAGAAAGCGATCATGTACCGAGCCGACAAATTCTATCCATTGAATGTTATTGCGTTTAGTTACATTCACTACATCCTCAAATGCTTCAAAGATACTATCAAGTTGAGCTTGTATTAGGTCGTCATTTTCCAGTGCTACCGTCAGATCGCCTTTCGTTGCGACAGAGCAACACCAACCAAGGAGGTCGCCAATGAACGCGAGTGCACTGGTGTAAATACATTCAGGATTTCCTGAGTGTTTTCCTGATTTCTGAATGGCATTCAGAAAACCGTCGGTGGTTTTCCGATTTCTGAATGGCAATCAGACAATTCTGAGTGGTTTTCTGAAGTCTGAATGCCACTCAGAAAATTTCTGAGTGATTTTCAGAAGTCTGAATGCCATTGAGAAATCTGAGTGCCACTCAGAAAATTTCTTAATTCTGATCGACACTTAGGCAGGGGCACTCCGGACGGTGCCATTCAGAAAAACGAGAGGCTCGCAAAAGCGGAACTTAAAGGAGTTTTTGGCTCAAATTTGATCAGCGGCATGTTCTCGACGAATGACAAGGGCAGTTTTTGTGTCAAAGAAATCGGGCCACATTTACAGGAGTTCGGGGAGCCCATGGCAAGCTATCGAATAATGGACAGCAGATTTGGATCGGACTTGATTTCGACACCGGGATGCAGTTTTTTCCATTTTCGTATCAGTCATATTTGACATTTTAAGACAGCCAGAAAAGCGCCACTCAGGAACGCATCACTCAAAGAAAGCCACTCAGAAATGAACCACTCTGGGAATACCATTCAGGTTTTGATCACTCAGGAAAAACCACTCAGAGGTGCGCGAAAATGAATCAGGATTTGTCACTCAGACAATTTTCTGAGTGAATTTTCCTGAGTGACTTCCTGAATGCATTTACGCCAGTGTGGATTTGTCGTTCTCTTCCTCCGTAGTAGGTGAGCCTTGTATTGAACCGAATCATAGTGAGAGTCTAATTGTCTATTTGCCTCCCTCATAAGTTGGCACGTCTCCTTTACTGAAGTATTTAGTCCCTCTGTACCTTTTAGCAGCAGGCTTTCCAAGCTATTGATTTCTGTGGGCGAGTCTGGAGCGTGAGGGTTTATGTCTACCTGATATCTGACTACAATGCTTGAGGTTTGGACGGGTGTCCGCACCTCACGGAATACTGTTCCTGGTTCAAATTTCACCAGGCCATACGCAGAGTTGGCCAGCACCGCTATCCATATCACAATTTGCCACAGTTTCATTTCCGCAACGAAAGCAGTCAAGCTGCAATGGGAAAGAATATATACCAATCAGAACAATTATAAACAACCATTACGAGATACTAGATTGTCAGTAATTTAAGTAGTAATTTAGTTGAAGTCGCACAGATGCGTAAAGATATAATAATTTGTAGCCATTTGCAAGGTACAAGTTTTGATTACAGGATCAAATATTTGCAGTCGCCTGGAGCACAAATGATTCATATAAATTGTCACCGGTGTATTTTGGAAGATATTTGATAAAAGACGAATGACTATAGTCAGCGGAATCGCGTCCAGTCCCGCCGCGATCTCTGGCACAGCAATCTCCACGAGGCCGTTGTAGAACATGAAATCTCTCAGTGCCAGCAATGAATTTGTTAGATCTTTTACTGTTGGTTTGTGGAAGCAACGAAACTTTGTTATCAAATTTACAATGAATCTGGTGTCTCTCCAAACAGCCAGGACACCACCAACTGTTCTTGTCGTGCTTAGAATTTCGGTCCGTAGTTGAAACAAATTTTGAAAAGATACCGCAATGCCTCGTGACATTTTTGCATCGTATGAAATACAATGTGCCAAAGCAATGTGCTGAGGGCACGAAAAGAGGTCTCCTTGCATGTGGATTAGCCGCATTTTCGATATTTCTCTGTAATAGAAACAAGGATACAGAAAATTACACAACAACACAGTCACAGTCAGTACACCAACCCCACACGTGATACACTGAAAACGAGTTCCTGATAGAAATGAATAGAAAAAAAAACGGAGTAGTTTCTTAATTACAGTGTCAGCTCATCTTGTATTTTCGTGTTGATAGTGTGAGTAAACCGTACGTCCGCAACGCGTTGATGCCCAACGCCCTCGTTGATATCAGGAGTTTATCTTACCGGAATTATTAGTTTTCGAAACTATGAGCATTTGTGGTTTTTGTTGATGAATTTACAAATACTATGTCGTTTTATTCGCTGACTACACGCGTATTTCCTTGCTGCCTTACGTTTACCTATTCTATGGGTCATTACCATTCCTGCCCCTAGACAGTGGCTCCGCGCTCCATCTGTTGAGAGCGAAGCGAAACACGCCCCGGAGGGATAAATTAATGAGTCAGCTGGACACAGCGTGAAAGAGACAGCGCGTCTGGAGGATGCGCTAGACAGAGAGCGATCCGGCGCTTTTGCTAAAGTTGCAGTTTTCGCGGCCCTTCGGGTCGGGATCCTGGACCGCGGCGCGCCAGTCCTCGTCCGTCCCCCCCCCCCCCCCCCCCCCCCCCCCCCCCCCCCCCGCGGCTCCTTTCGCGCGCCTACCTGCTTTTCAACTATGACTGCTCCGCGGCATCCATTGTTTGAAATTATCTTCCCCTTTCTGGAATGCGGGCAATGCCTGACATCATTTTTTACCTACGAAGGGGCTCATGAGCATGCTTTGACTTGTCATAGCCCAGGTGAGTGATTCTATCATAGTGCATCGCCAACCTACGATGTACAAGAACCTATCCGAAGAAGCTTATTTGGTTCAAAGTCCTGTACCGTTCGGGCTTCGTTTGCTAAGTAAAGCGTGTCTTGCAGGTCACGCTTCCCCTTCTCCTTTAATCTGTACGCGGTGTAGGAGCGTCTATTTGTCTCACAGTGAGGCTCGCCAATGTGCTAGAATGCACATTTACGGCAAGCGTAGAATTTTTGAAGTCAACCTGTTCATTGTGGTGTCCAATTTTCTAAGTCAGCTTGTTTATTTCTTTATTTAGAGGACATGCACCGGGAAACGACCCGGTTTGCCCGCACTTGCGGCTCTAGTTGAATCATCGAGACAAAAGGATGGTCGAAATCTCAAGATAAATGTTGAAAGAAAATAAAGTGGCGCTGAGAAAACCTCGTGTTTTTTTTTTTTTTGTTTTTTTTTCATTAGTGTTATTTGTAATCCCCGCCCTGTTTTAAAGTACCGATTGATATTCTTCAAGTGTCCAATTTTGTGTATTCCTCATTCCCTTTTCCATTGCATTTACCTTACTTGTATCATTTCATGTCATTTCTCATTAATATGTCACAATTTATATCATTATTTCATTTATAGTCTCGCTTATTCACCATTATTTATTTCACTCTCATCACCACTCAATTCAAACTTTTGTCACCAGTCTCTCATACAAACACGTTTCGCGCGTTAGAATTTCTCATATAACCGCGTGTGTTTGTATTGGCCTGGGCAACCTAACCCTAAATTATCCCCGGGGAGAAAGAAAGAAGGTCGTCTTATGCTGCCACCATAAGACTACCTATAGATAAAAAGACAAGAAAAAAGGAAGAAACTCGCAAAAACGTGGACATGAAACATGGTAAAATTAGTTTTAAGTCGCATTGGCCAATGCATGAGGTAAAGTACTACAAAAATCAAATTGGACATCAGAACCCCCCTTCTCTTTCTACACTAATTCTTAAAATAGAGGCCTCAGTCTTGATTCTCAATATTAAAATTACGGTAAGGAAGTCCAACCTAGGTCTAGTAATGCTTTAATTTGTCGAAAAAAAAAAATTTACTCTCCCGAGTTAACTTGGATTTGTCCACTTTTCCTTTGTTACTATAAATTGTACAAAGCTTTGCGATTGCTTATCTCGATAAAGAACGACAACTCTGCAGCATAGTAACAGACAACAAGTATATGTGCATATTGTCGGTGGAGAAAAATGGGCGTGGCTTCATACGAAAAGACACCGCGAAAAGAAATGAAAACATAGAGCTGTAATGAATGTTCATCCGAACAGACTAACAGCGGAAAGGAAGAAAACCTTATCACCTACGCCCCTTCAGGCAGTACTCCCTTCCTGGAGACTCCTGAAAACAAAATGATTGCTCCAAACGTTCCCCTGAACGTATTTGCAATGTAATTAGAGGAATACCTAACTCGTCAAAATTAACCGCAAAACATTAATATCGATTCGGAACTTAATAATCATTTGAACGTTTCCTGAACGTAATTACATTGTTCTTAGAGGAATACTTAACCCTTCGAAGTTGACTATGAAAACATTATTGTCAGCGTTTTGCAAATACCTGCTTCTTTGTAACTTTTGTATCATATGATTGACATGGGTCATCCTATTCCAAATTCTACCATTGGGTTCTTTGAAACTAACAATATACACTAGTTTGGATACTCTCCTCTTTATAACCCCCAATTTATATTTAGGCTGGAATTTTAAAGGGTTGGATTTTGTTGCTTTTCTTTCAAAGTAAACAAATACTGCCTGTCTCTTCTGGAACTCAACGTCAGACTTATTCCTGTCATACTTTTGTTTGTAAGTATTTCTGGCTTTAGCCTGTGCTCATCTTGCTTGGCTGCGGAATAATTCAAGTGTTCTGATTCTTTGTTGTAGTGAGCTCTGTTGTGGAAGGACTGATTTAAGTGTCGCCGGATCATCTAGTATTCGTCTAAAACATATTTGATGTGCACTCAACTTAGTTGCTAGACCTGGAGTTTTATTAAGATTAAACTCTACTAAAGGTAAATGTTTATCCCATTGAGTGAACCTAGATTTCTTATTATCTATCAAAAACCGAAGCGCAGATACTACTCTTTTAACCTGCGACTCTACTCAACCACTAGAAAATGAGCATTCGATGGACTAACTATGAGCTGAACCCCTAACCTCTCCAAGACTTGTTGCAATACTTTGCATTTAGATTGAGGTCCTGCGTCCAGATGGAGTGTTCTGCACAACCTATACCTCGAAAACCAATCAATCAATCCTTCTATCAAGGATTCTGTGCAGGGTTTCTTACTAGGCTTCAAAAGAACAAGGTTAGAGAAGCTATCGCTCACAATGTCTAGAATACTCACAATGTCTAGTTATAACTAGACATTGTGAGTATTTAGCATCCGCACTGTAAATATGAGTGAAGTCAGCACTGATATTTTCAAAAGTTTCAGTAGATACCTGGGACTCCAGTTTACCGTAATTTTTGAACGCTAATTTATGTTTACTACAAACTAGACAAGACTTAATATAATTGTCAACCAATTCCTCCATAAGGGAGAAATAACAATGTCTACGTAAAATTAGGAGCATTATACTACGTCCACTGTGCAAACTCATATCATGAAAAAATTTGAGTATGCCTGGCACCAAAGATTTTGGTACCACACTTCTTGGCGGTGCCGTGTTTGTCACAAGCAGTCCTTTCTTCAGTGCATATTTTGGAACTCCTTTAACCCTATCAGTTGTAAGGTTGGTTTACCATTGGAGTCAAACGTTGCTATGATTTGCAATAGTTGAGGATCTCCTCGTTGAGCAGCTATAAAATTATGAAGCGCTGGTATTTTGCTGCTCTCAAAGCATTGCTTGTCCAATGTCTCTCTCAACTTGAACCTGATGTCCATCAGTAATTTACCAAGAACATTTTTGGAAATCATGTTTGCACACTTAATGCACAAGCAAGTACCTAAAAAGTTATCACAACGGAAATTTGTATATATTATGAGTTTTGGGAAAGTTTCCAACAACACAGAAGCCATCATAGAATTTTCACAAAATTTAGCATTCAAACAAGCTCTCAAAAATTGAACATTTTCTATACTCTTTACATCTGCTTTATCTTCACTTTGTTCTGCTACTGGGTCCTCAGTCCTTGAATTGACGTTGAATTGTACACTATTTCTGTCTAAAGACTGTGTGACAGAATAATAGGTTTTGTCATTCACCACGATTTTTACAAGTGCCCAATTTTTAAGAAAACTTTATTGACCCGAAAAAGTTTTAATTACTTGATCATTTCTAATAGTTTCTTTGATTTCCAAACATCTAGGCTATCCGTCGGCTGCTGAGCGCCTGCTTCGACTTGTCCACTGCCTTCGAGAGTCGTCTGCCGCGACGCCAGGTCCCTGGCGTTCTCTGCCCGGTGCTCCCCGCCATGTCGGCTACCACCCGACTGGCCGTGGGCCCCGCTCGAATTCTTAGGGGACCCTTGTACACGATGAGAAATCCTGCGGTTCCTTGTTTCTTTTGTCGCGGTATTCCCCTCCGCCGTTATCGCTCGCCCGCACTTAGGCTTTCGCACTTAGGATGTAACCGTTTACGAATGGCCGGAACCCGGAAATGTTCTCGACATTAAAAGGCTCATCCCAACTTATGAAGATAAGACCGTTTTTCTCACATGCCTTTAATATTACCTTATATAAAGATGAAGTAGAATCAAGGCTCCTTTCCCCTACTGGGTGGTTAGACGACCAGGAAAGTTAGTGCTTTCAGTATTTAATTAATTATATAACTCATTTGCCCTCAGTTCTTATTAAGATAGTATGTATGTTCTAGATTATCAACTTTTACCTTAAGCTCCTTTGCGACCGCTCAGAGAATGGACCTTCGAGGCCTACGTGCTTCGCATTTAGCACAGTTAATGTGACAATGGTGCTGCAAATCACTAAGTTCCATACCTGTTAATATTTTGTGAATACAATTGGTGATTTCATTATGTTCGCTTATTCTGGGCAATAGTTAAACAATGTTAGTGCCGAAGGTATTTTTGTCATCTAGGGGCCGGACTGACTCTCCGTCCGTTGCAATGATTACAGTTTGCCTAATAATGTCACAAGTTTGGGAATTGACTAAAAACTTTAAAGGCTTAATACTGAAAATACCCCACTTTCTAGTGGTTGAGGTAATTGGGACAGCGACGGTGATATTCAGGCTGGTTTGCGAAACGAGATGGCATCGAGCAGAATTTAGCATGTAGTATATATTAATTTTGGACGTTGGGATTGTGAGAGCTAATTCTCCTGCTTTGAGCAATAGGTTCTTTTAGTTTAGTATTGTTTTCAAATCATTTTCACCTACTGCGACGCGGTCAAGGCGTCCCGCCTGGCAGCTGTGGTAGACAGTAGTCATTGCCATTAAGTGGCTCTGAAGCAGTTGTATCATAGAGTGGAGCTGTAACACCACCAAGTTTTTATGAGCTATAATGTCCCCGTCGGTTGTACTGTCCGCCATTGACTTAAGTAAAGCATTATAAGCAGCCGAATATTTTGACATCATTTCTTGCAAGTTTCCAGACAGTCCCTGGATTTGGACAGCATGAGTATTCACCACCGGTATTAATTCTTTAGTTTTGTTTTGGAGGTCCTGAAGGTGCGCGCCGAGATTGTTAAGGTTCTCAATATCAAGGTTGAGTTGGTCCTCTGTAGCAACACCTTCCAACCAATTTCGAATTTTTCCTAGAGCTGGTATCAGTGACCTCTTATACCTTGCTGCCACTGGTCCTAGCTTAAAGAAGACAATCGATAATTCCTTAATTATTTTTCCACTGGTTTTCTCTAGATTTTCAATTACATAACATATGTCTTTACTATACTTGACGTCTGCGCATGTCGACATGTCTGAAGCTGGGACTGCGGCCATAGAGGGTAAGTCTGCCGTGAACGTAAGCGGTACCATATCGTGGGCAACAAGATATTTAGGTTCTGCAACCACCTGAAGGGCCTCAGACTCCATAATTTCGACCTCTTCATATCCTGCCTGCACCGCGTGCAGCCATAAGGATACACACAAGAGCACCCGCCACCAAGACATATCTCAAATAGAGACAAGGTCTAGTGTTAATTTTAACATCAAAACTTAATTCTTTTTCTAGAAAACATTAATTTGGCTGATAAACACCTCACGCATTTTATTATTATTTTTTTTTATAAAGAAAATTAACAAGAACGAATTGAACTATATATGAATCTAAAGTTACTAAGTGAAGAAGAACTCAGCCGTCAGAGGACATAAGAGGCACTTACTCTGAGCTCTGACTTCAACTAGTTGGTCATCTTGCAATTTGTTTCTGATATGATGCTCTTTCGGGCTGGGTAACATTTTGTACAATCGAGCCGCCAGAAGCAGCACGATGTCTGGTTGGGAGATGACAACTGATAAACCTCAGCCCTTAAACATAGCAGAGGCATCTTTTGAGTGCGCAGGATGGCGTTGACGCCCTGGAAACGCATACACACTGATAAGTGTCGTGGGTTGCAGGGAATTTTCAAAAATATACAGTAAAATTTTAGCAGGACTTACTAGCAGAATCTCATCTTGCGGATGAGATTGGCACTTGCCACAATGCATTAGGAAAAAGCCTGGCACCTTAGCCCTTGCCTCATAACGAGCCTTACAGTCTTCCCATTCTGGTGTCTTGAATGCTTTCACATTCTGATATTCGGGCAACGCCATTGTGCAATGGATTTGAACCTTCTGAGAAAAGGGTTATACCACAGAGCAAGTAACACAACACTGGTGACCCTGGTCCTCGTGCTTCAAACCTAAAGCAATACAAGAGGAAAACGAAAACGTATGACTAACTTTAACCTTGCCCGCGCGGAGCGCCACTGTCGCTGGTCAGATAGGCAGCAATCTTTTCAGTTTTCAGAGTTTTGCGGTAATTAAAACAATGCAACTTATCATATTTAAACATTTTAAAATAATTTTACATTGTTATCTATGATTTCCTTTGCCTCAAAGTTAATATTGCGGGATTTTGTCCATTTGTCCTGGCTGAGAGTCAGGGCTCCCTAGCCACGAGCAGCGACGCCCGCCATTACGGCGTCCTGAACTTCATTCCTTAGGCTTTGGACACACTGTGCATTTGGAAAAGTCTTTTTGTGTGTTTATTTGGTCAAATTTCGCCAATTGTGTGCACCCGACACTTGCCTCTGCTATGATTCTGTGCGAATTCGACTAATTATTTTACCCTGGTACATTTTAGTGATCGTGAGTCCATTACTTTTGAAGCCTTGTCGCGTCTTCCATTGTATAGTATTGTATTCATTTATCAGTTATAACAAAGTCAACACATTGCACTTAACTCCACCTGTTTCAGGTTTCTGAAGATGGCAATGTTCGATTTAAACAACCCTCATGGTCCTCCAGTGAGTATTTTGTGAGGGGTTATCACAATGTTGTTTCCCTGCACTGTGGCGAACTGTGACTTCGTTGGAGATGACTTGCCCACTCTTTGCCTTCATGTTAGAAGACTGCACTGATACTTGAAGAACTTTAAGTATAAGTGTTTTGTCGATGGGTGTGGCTCGACTGTCACATATGCACTAGGGCTCGCACATTTACCCGGGTATCCGGGTAACCCGTGTACCCGCCCGCCCGGGTAATACCCGTCCATGCGGGTAGAACCGGTTCCGCGGGTTTTACCCGGGTACCCGGTTGTGCAGTTGCAACCGGGTACCCGGGTTTACCCGTAAGACCCGGGTCCTGGATGTTGTCTTGACGATAGTCATCACCGATTTATGAAGACATTTTAAGCCAAACAGAAAATTCCTACCACGCAGAAAACTCAGAGAGAGCTTCTCAACCAGAAGAATTTGTGTGGGAATCGTCTTCGGACAACGATTACGAAGTGATGAAGGACGACCCAACTGCGGAACTTTTTTACCAGTCACGGGAAGAGCCGAGTCACTCTTTTACTCACGAGGATCCAAGTTTCTGGGAAGAGGATATTTTCACTGAGAGACGTCAGGTCTTGAGAAATTTCTACCTCTTAAGCTCATCTTCAACCTCTCAATCCTTAATTGAAGAAAATCCTCTTCAGCCAGATTTTGTTGAACGCAACAGCATCTTCAGTAGGCAGACGGATAGCTTAACGATGGCAGCCTGCAAACCAACCAAACCGTAAGGAAAGCCAAATGAAGATTTCACAGGGTTTGTTGAAAGCTTCAGCAGGTACATGTACATTGGGGGAGTAGATCAGAAGGAGTACAAGGTTCCCTTAAGGGATTGCTTAAAAGGAGATACAGGCGTTCATTATGATCAGTTAGTGAGGGATGATAAAAACATCACGTTTGAAAAGATTGCTCAAGCTCTCAAGGACATTTATGAACCCGAAGAAAATGACAGGAAGATTAGGAGACAACTGTACAACAAAAAGAAGAAGAAAAATACATCTCTTCAGAGCTACTCACAGAAATTGCAGAAAATAGCAAAAATTAACCAAAGCAAAGAGAAAATAAAGCAAATTATATTGACCCAATTACTAAAATACACCCCATCAGAAATTTATTACAAAATGAAGAAAGTAGTAGATGACAAATATCCAACAATGAGTGCAATGGAGTACATGTCAACAGCCATGAAGTTAATCGAAGGGAACCCAAGAGAGAAGAAGCTAAGAAAGGTCCTTTGGGGGTCAAAGAAGAAGAGGTCAAGCTCCACATCAAGCTCAGATTCCAGTTCGTCTTCCAGCTCGGATGACAGCTCTTCTTCGTCAGAATCGGAAGAAGAGGGAAAACACAAGAAGAAGGTGGCTAAGAAAAGCAAAGCGGCCAAAACCGATAAGACACCAGGGAAATTGGAAACTATTCTCAAACAACAAGCACAGTTGTTGGAAAATGGAAAGAAGAATGAAGTAGACCAAATGGCCCAAATGAAGGATGTCTTGGAAGACCTTACAGAAGAATTTAAAACCCTCTCTGTGAATCTCTTAGAGAGGAGGGGTGGTGGCTCACGAAACTTCAGAGGCCGAGGAAGAGGCAAGGGGTACAGCCAAGGAGGCTATAGTCGAGCCAGCCAAAGGTGGTGATTCTCGCGACCGTTACAGAAGCTCCTCCCCTCCCGTCCTGGTCCGCCTGGCTGCCCCCTCCACTCGCCCGAGCGGTCCCCTCCTCTCTCCGAGCGCGCCTCGGGTGTCCGCTCGGGTAGCGGCGGTTTGCTGAAATAACGGCGCTGCCGTCGCAACAAATGAGAGTCGAGGCGCGAAGCAGAAGACGGCTCAGTAAATAAATAAATGAACATAACCTGCAACAATTTTCAAATGTACGCAAGTGAAAATCCTTTAGGAGGTTTTGAAGCTTTTGGACCGCCTGAAACATTTTGCTGGGTTATAATACTTTGCCGTCATTGTTCGTGGTGTCTATGACGTGTGACCGCTTCATTTATATTGCGCGAAGTTTATGTGATCGGAAAATTGTGTTGTGTTTTTTTTTTTGTTGCTTCAATCATTTCTACAGATATGTCTCGGTCACGTCGTCAGCGGGCGACGCCTAAGAAGGCACGACGTCTGAAACCTTTGGACAAAACCCAAAAAAATTTCAAGGGGCAACTACTTAATCGCCAGTTCTGTTTCGGTGGTGTGGATCGGGTGGTCGAGGATCGAGTAGTTAGACAACACTGGTTATAAAGTCAACTGTTAGATATATTCTCTCTCTGTTCCTTGCACAACGATTCGCTACAATTTAGTCACACCTGATTCGAGCTCTCCAGACGACTGACTTAACTATGCCCCGCGGCGGGCTCCAGGGCTCCCTCGCGGACTCGCGAAGGGCCCGCCGCCGGGCGCTACCGCCGCGACTGCTACTGCCTCATCGCCGCGCTGATCCGCCGCGGTCTAGATAGCCGTGATTGACTCGCGGCGACTCAGCGCGGGTCATTTGAATAGGCCGTCGTAACAGACGCGGAGTACGAAGATTGTTGGCGCCCACGCCTACAAGGACCTACAGTGAAATAGTAATTTCTAAGTGGAGGGAGAAATGTGGACGACAAAATTTTTACTTTACAAAACATTAATGAGTTAAAAAAAATTGGTTTACACCCTCCGCGAAGTACAAAAATTGGCGACCTCGACATGGTACCGGCATTAAGAATTAATAAACAAGGTCAAGCGTTTCAACGCGTCCCTTCGAATAATAGAATGAAAACAACAATGAGAAAAAACAAGGTCACAACACAGTAATGCACAGATAGGAGAGGGGAAAGAGAAAATAAAATCCTGGCGACAAGGTAATGTCACGTAACAAAATTAGAGACACGGAGTGCAGACAAAACATGAAGATGACCTTATGGTACAGATACCCAACAGAATTGACCTTAAACTTTTTATTTCCTAAACAAAACTAACTCTACTCCCGATGTTAATATATTTTTTTTTTGGATTTTTTTTCTAACCTAACACTTATATAATAAAAGGTACAAAACGCACTCTAAGCAAAAACAGGCAGAGGTAACCGAAACATAATCTGCTCCTGATAAACCGACAATGCTACAGATGTGATTGTCTACAGCTACTGATATTGATCAAAGGAAACACGAGGAATAAGGCTAATTAAAAGAACTTAGTCACCTAATCCTAGAATCCTACTCTCTTTCTTCTTACTCGCAAGCGACCGGGCAGGGACGCTCGCTCCCGTGTGACTTAAGGCGGGTGTTGTTGGTTGGACGTTCTGATGACAAAGGGGTCGGTTCTTCATCCCTTTGTAAAAACGCCGAAAGGTGCCAACACCGCATTAGGCTCCAAAGGAAACCGCGGTGGGCTGTGGCAGGGAAGACCTGACCACAGCTCGCGCGACTCTGAGTATCTAGCGAGTCTTGCGCTTGGACTTTACCAACACTACGAATCGAAAGAGTAGATTTCGAGTTTTAACAAGTAGCGTGGTCTGTTTTCCCCAAAACCCTCGGCTGAAGCAAGGCGCGCCAAACACCTTCCATGCTTGTCCGACCTCCTCCCATCAAGGGACTCGGTTTGGGCAGCCGTGACCGCAGTCGACGACTGTGCCTCCTCATAAAATGACTCGGCATTCTGGGTGAAAATTTACGAAAATGTGGTGATCCAGTTAAAGCTGCCCCTGGGAACGGTAGACGGGTGTTGGTCCTTCCTTGGATCGTCCCTTCTCGGAGCAAGTCACACGGGAGTCATGTTCCCTAGCACGTCGGCGCCTGCTGAGTACCCTACTCTAAAACACTACTGAAAATACAGGAAATGGAGAGAAAAAATTATGATTAACTTATCTTCTAAATGGGACTCTATATATACCTCACAGTCTAGCTGCCGCGCGTTGGCGCATACTTTGCAGTTCAATTTCATTTTCGTTTAACTGGCCCGTAGCCGTAGTTGCCTGCGGGGGGCTTTCAGCATTTGCTGGCCCAGCAAAGTCGGTGACTACACGCTTGCCACATTTCCAGAACAGGGAAATGATTCCTGTCTTGAGATTAACGTAGTAACATAATGCCGCTATGGCTGCCAACCAAATAAGAGCGAATATGATCGTTTCAATCCAGCCGCTTTTATAAATTTCTAGCTTGTGCCATTTGGGTTCAGTGTCGGCAAATGGAGCAACTGTCGCTAATTTAAGCGGCGGCAGAGTGACATTTTCAGCTATAAGTGCAGGAACATGGTCCTTAGGTACGAACACTTCTAACAATGAGAAATTTCCTATTTCAGTCCAGGAGTTGTCCACTTTAAAATCATTTACATGTTGCGGAATGGCACACGCGCTTCCTGCTGGAATAAGCGTGCGTTCGCCCGCTCGCTTTTCAACTAAAGGCAGGGCAGTTAAAAAACAGTATCTTGAAAAAAGGGGAGTGACCAACTGAAATTTTTTATTGCTGATTTGAATAGATCTTGTGGAGATCTATCCAATGAGATGTTGGAACATATATCTGGGCGTTGGCATTGACCTCTAACTAGCCATTTAGTATTTAAATTGATGATGCATGCGATCGGGATGCGTTCGATGTACTTTGGACGTGTTCTGGATGTGTTGGATGTACTTTGGACTTGTTCTGGATGCGTTGGATGTACTTTGGACGCGTTCTGGATGTGTTGGATGTACTTTGGACGCGTTCTGGATGCGTTGGATGTACTTTGGACGCGTTCTGGATGTGTTGGATGTACTTTGGACGCGTTCTGGATGTTTTGGATGTACTTTGGCCGTGTCCTGGATGCGTTGGATGTACTTTGGACGTTTTCTGGATGCGTCGGATTTGCTATGGACGCGTCTTGGATGCGTTGGATATGATTTGGATATGTTCTGGATGTGTGGGATGAGGAATGGACGCGATTTGGACGCGCTCTGGGTGCGCTGGATATTCTCTGGATGCATTCTGGATATGGTGGACGAGGAGGTCATATGGATTTGGTTTGGATGGCATGTGGACGTTGCTAGACATGTTATGGACGTTGTTCGGACATTACTGTGGACTTTGTAGATGCTACCTGGATCGGTAGCGGATTGATTTAGGTCATCCATTTCGCATCCTATTTGAAACAAATTGGAGGTGATCTGGACGTCCAGAACGCATCCCCGCGACCCGTCAGGGGGCGGAGGCGGCGCCTATCGCCCCCGAGCCCGCCGAAAACATCAATGATCGAGCGACCCCTAACCATCTTGACTTCGATCTGAAGACAGAGATCAAGATGGAAGAAGTTGACCTGTTCGATTAAGTATTTCGACCTGTTTTACCCTAATCCTCGCTAAATTTATTCCGCAGCGGTAGTACTTATTACTAATTATTGACTCACAATTAATTCTCTATTATCTTTGTATTCCATGATCGCGATCTATTCATCCATTTTAATCACTGTGAGCTCCTAAATCCTATTTATTCTTTTCAGTTACTTTGAGCTCTAACATTCTATGTATTTATTTCAATTACTTGGAGCTCTTAAATTCCGTATAATCCTTTCAATTACTTGAGCTCTAAATATTTATCCCTTTCAATTACTTTGAGCTCTAAAATTCTCTTACAATCACATGTTATAATGTCCCTGGGAAACCTAACCCCCTAATAGCTAACAGAGAAAGAAGAGTTAGAGACGGAGATAGTAGGTTTTAATTGCAGGAGTGGACTTGAAAAACAAACAATGGTCGAGTTTATTCGTGTAGGCCTACACTAAAGGTAAAATACTATAGAGAATCTAGCTTGGACATTAAAACTCCCCAAAACTTCGTTATTCTAATCTTATTAATCTAATGGATCCGCAGTCTTTATTCTCAATATTAAAGTACAGTTAGAAAGTCCAAGTTAGGTCTAACGTATTTTTAATTCGAATGAAAATTTATTTCTGCAATTAATTGAGACTTGTCCACTTTTGTTTGTGATAGCAGGTAAGGCAAAGGCTCTTTGTAGGTAAAAATCCAGATCCGGAGAAAGAATGATAACATTGCAAACAACATCTCTGCCGTAGCTCTGTATCGTCAAGGATTTTTAGCTTACCTTCATCCGAACATATTCCTGAAGAAGAAGAAATAGAAGGAGACTTGCGTTGCCTGGATTCGGCTCTTTCCCGATCCGACAACTTGGAGAGGACTATACTCGCCCCCTCGACATCAATCATAAGGACAGTAACATTATCATTATTATTTCTCAAAAATTTAATTCTCTTTATTTTCCGCTTCATGTGATTCACATGAGTCAATCGCAATCTTATTCTACCGCTGGGTTCTTTAAATCTGATTACATACACTAATTTTGAAATTCTTTTCTTTACTACTCCCAATTTATACTTAGGTTGAAATTTAAAAGGATGAGCTTTTGTTGCTTTCCTTTCAATGAAAACAAAAACATGTTGTCCTTTTTGAAAGGTTATGTCACTCTTATTACTATCATATTTTTGTTTGTAAGTATTTCTTGCATATGCTTGTAATATTTGAGCTTGGCCGCGAATTAACTGCAGTGTTTTGATTCTCTGTTGTAGTGATTTGTGCTGTGGAAGGACTGATTTAAGTGTTGCTGGCTCTTCAAGAATTTTTCCAAAACATATTTGATGCGCACTAAGCTGTGTTGACAAGTTTGGAGATTTGTTAAGGTTAAACTCCACTAAAGGTAAATATTTGTCCCATTTTCTAAACCTACTAACCTTATTGTCAATTAGAAACCTTAAAGCTGATACAACCCTCTTAACCTGGGATTCTACTCTACCACTGGAAAAATGAGCATTAGATGGGCTCACTATAAGTTCTATTCCTAATTTTTCCAAAAATTGTTTCATTTGTCCACATCGACTCTGTGGCCCAGCGTCGATATGAATTGAGCGACAGAGTCCATATCTTGAAAACCAATCCATTAACCCGTCTATGAGAGATTTTGTACATGCCTTTTGACATGGCCTTAAAAGTACGAGATTAGAGAAACTATCGCTTATAACTAAACATTGCTTA
The DNA here is from genome assembly GCA_030522485.1 of Stenchaetothrips biformis. Lineage (NCBI taxonomy): Eukaryota > Metazoa > Arthropoda > Insecta > Thysanoptera > Thripidae > Stenchaetothrips > Stenchaetothrips biformis. Next base: position 4,595,321 of record CM060095.1, on the reverse strand, counting down.
TATCTACTATTCCCACTATAAATATGAGTGAAGTCAGCATTAATGAGTTCAAAGATCTCTGTAGAGACATTTGGGTTTAGCTTACCATAATTCTTGAACGACATTTTATGTCTAGTGCATACTATACAAGATTGAATATAATTAAGGTGAATCCACAATACTCCTCATAGCTCATACCCCTCATACCCCTCATATCTCTCCCGTATTCATGAGTCTGTATTTAAATCGGCAAAACCAGTACTTTTATGTGATAGAGAAATACAGTGGCAATCGATTAAAACCTTATTTTTTACCACAATATGCCCTGAAACCTTTTTATCAGCAAATATGAGGCGGGAACGCAGCATATCTCCCCGGTGTAGCATGAGTTCGGCCGCGGCCAGGGAGCCCTGGCGCGGCAAGAAGTAGTCCGTGGGGTGAAGCGGCTTTCCAAGCATCTTCGTAGTTATTCGCGCATTTCAAACACAATTGTATGAGTATTGTTTAGTTTTAAATATTTATTGAAGTGCCTGACGAGATTCCCATAGCAGACAAAACCCATTCGGCAATGGGTTCTAACCCATGTAGAAGGGTTGAAGCCCATTTGGAATGGGTTGTGACCCGTTGAGAATGGGTTAAGACCCATTAGGAATGGGTCGTGACCCATTAGGAATGGGTTGTGACCCATTGGAGATTGGTCGAGACCCATTGAAGATGGGTTGTGACCCATTGGAGATGGGTCGAGACCCATTGAGACCCAGCTTTTTGGGTTCGGTCAAGGATCGCCTGCGAGGTAGGCAAAAATGTGGTGCAATTAGGTAGGCAAACCCGCTACACACCTATTAAGGGTAACTTGTAAACTACTGTAGCTAGGCCAAATCCAACACCACCATTGTGTTCAGCGCCGAAAGTTTGGTATGTGACGTCAATCTAGATCAGACTAATATTCTTTGTAAAAGAAATAAAATAAAGTCCAGTCTGAGTTTGGACACTTTGTGATGGGTCAGACCCATTATGGGTGCAACCCATTTAAATGGGTACTTTTCTTACACCCATTACATGGGTTGGACCCATAAGAATGGGTTGGACCCAATTAAATGGGTGCATGAAAAGTGCCCATTTAAATGGGTTCAGCAAATGGGTTTTGTCTGCTATGGGTTCCTACGAAAGAAAATGAGATACACCGACCGCCAACTGGCGGAGCGTTTCGCATGAAGTTCCGAAGGCGTCGGCCAATCAGAGCTCGGGAAAAGTCGGCGGCGCGTATATTGTTGTCGACTTGAACCAACACCAACACCAACCTGCTGCGTCGCGTCGGGCGTCAACTGTCATTGTCAGTCAAGAGTATCATCAAGAGTATCATCAGAGTCAATACGCCTTTATCGTCTTAATATCATCGACGCCTCTGGTCAAAAGTAAGTAAATACGATCGGCACGCTTCGTGATTCATTAGGGTAACGACTATCTCATTATCCTGACCACCTAACCTAAACCTGCGGGTTACTTTTGATACTGATTGCTGTACGTTTAACCTTCAAATCCCTCCCGTTCGTACCGAGCTCAAATCCCTTTCATTTACATAATCGAAATTAAAACTCATTGGTCACCTGTCACTCGTCTGGTTGCGTGAGAGACAAACTTAGGAGCCAAAGAAATTTCGAGCGGAGCGCGCGCTTGCAAGAAGAGGTTGCCACAGATCCCGTAGCGCTAGTAGCGCCACCAGAGCCACAACAAAAACAAACAGCCCATAGCAGACAAAACCCATTTGCTGAACCCATTTAAATGGGCACTTTTCATGCACCCATTTAATTGGGTCCAACCCATTCTTATGGGTCCAACCCATGTAATGGGTGTAAGAAAAGTACCCATTTAAATGGGTTGCACCCATAATGGGTCTGACCCATCACAAAGTGTCCAAACTCAGACTGGACTTTATTTTATTTCTTTTACAAAGAATATTAGTCTGATCTAGATTGACGTCACATACCAAACTTTCGGCGCTGAACACAATGGTGGTGTTGGATTTGGCCTAGCTACAGTAGTTTACAAGTTACCCTTAATAGGTGTGTAGCGGGTTTGCCTACCTAATTGCACCACATTTTTGCCTACCTCGCAGGCGATCCTTGACCGAACCCAAAAAGCTGGGTCTCAATGGGTCTCGACCCATCTCCAATGGGTCACAACCCATCTTCAATGGGTCTCGACCAATCTCCAATGGGTCACAACCCATTCCTAATGGGTCACGACCCATTCCTAATGGGTCTTAACCCATTCTCAACGGGTCACAACCCATTCCAAATGGGCTTCAACCCTTCTACATGGGTTAGAACCCATTGCCGAATGGGTTTTGTCTGCTATGGGAGAACACCTTCGTCGTCTGCTAGCCTTGTAGTCCGAGTCTTCGGAGTTGTCAACCGCTGCTGTACAACAGTATTGCATGCAACCCACAACCAACTCCACTATGCACTGCTCAATAGTTTCCAGTAGGGCTCAACTCCACTACTCCAAATCCGGAGGTCTTCGCTGTCCACTGCATTATTAGATGAGTACTTGTTTGGTTGTGTTCAAACAGAAGTCTTGCCCCTTGCCGTTGCCTCTCACCACAAACATTCACAATGAGGATGCCGGCATGTCTCTTGTCTGATGCGTTGAGTACTTTTTGGGTGCTTCTTTTCTTTGCAGGTTCATCATGGAGCGTCCACAGAGAAATACTCACCCGCCTCAGCCATATATGACAAACGAATTGTTAATTAGTGAGGTGCGGAAGCTCCCTGCGCTTTGGGACGAAAATGCAAAGGATTACAAAGACCGCGAATTGAAAAAAGTCTTGTGGAACAAAGTGGCTTCAAAGTTCGTTGGTTCGTTGGTGGATCTCGTAAGTCTTTTCACTGAAAATAGAAAGGTCAGATTTCTGATCCTGAAAGGGGTGATACTAAAATGTTACACCGAAAAAAGGGTCATACACAAGTGTATGACCGAAGAAAAGGTCATACACCAATGTATGACCGTTGTAAAGGTCATACACAAATGTATGACCGTTTTGAAGGTCATACACAAATGTATGACCGTTTTGAAGGTCATACACAAATGTATGACCGAAAAAGGGTGATACTTTTTTGTATCACCGAGGAAGGTTGATGCATCCCTAAGGTAAACGAGGGCCAGCCTCGCTAATGTCTGACCTTTTTTCGGTCACACATTTGTGTATGACCGTTTTTCGGTCATACATTCGTGTATGACCTTTCTTCGGTCATACATTTGTGTATGACCCTCTTATCGGTCATACTTTTTGTATTGCCAAAAATTGGTCCGATGTCTCACCTTTCGAATTACAGTGTTTAAACAAGATTTTGAATTTATTTGGTATCCCTTAGTCAGACTGCATTATATATTTGTATCTTTTCAGCCATTGCAGTTAAAAAGCAATGGGAGAGTCTGCGGAGGGCTCTAAACAACTGCCGTAATACACATGCAAAAAAATATGGTGCAAGCGGGTCTCAGACAGTCACATATAAGCCTTACAAATATGAAAAAGAAATGTCATTTTTGGATGGGCTATTCGGCCATGACCAGATGGAGGGTAACCTTGACTCCGACATTCGACTGGATGACATTGGACAAGAGGCACCGGAGAGCTTGGAGGACGATGGAGCAGATGATGCACTGGAAAGTGAGGAGGACGAAGACGCAGATGATCTCTCTCCGTTGTCAAACAAAAGCTCAGAGTCTGACTCTCCCATCAATTATGGGAGCGTGAAAGGGTTGAAACTGAGTTTTAAATCATCAGATGAGGCGAGTAACTTATTGAAAGCTAAAGTGGATGTGTGTCTTTCAGGCTTCAAAAATATTCTTTCTCTACAATGTCCATTATTTTAAAACTTTTTGTTCTGTACAGAATTGTGACAGCTTTATGTCATCCACACCTACTGGAGGGTCTTTGATTAAATCTTTGGGTGTCAGGGTAAGTTTATTTTCCCACACAAGTGTGATATCAACCAACATGTGGCATAATTTACATTAATTTTCAGAAAGGAGTTCTAAATGCTATTCATGTAAATGGTCAATTTTCACCTCCAAAACCCACTCAAGTGAAGCCCTTCAAGAAAGTGTTTTTCGACACAAATGAGAATGGTTCATTTTTAAATCCAATTCTAAAGAAAAGCAAGGAAAATGTGGCGCCCTATGATAGGGTATGTTTCCTGTTTTATTGTTTATGAGTTTTCTTTTCCTGTTTCTCACCACTTTGCTGTGTACCATTTATTTATTACCTCTTGCAGAAAAGATGTGCAAAAGTAGACACATATTCACGAACAAAGTCTCCAATGAAAAAGGTTCTTGTGAATGAGGCTAAGAGCCTTGGGAAAGTGGTATGTTAGCTACAACCTGTTTCCTTGGAAAATGGCCTTTCTTTTCTTTTTTTTTCCTTTTCTATGTTCAGTGCCACAGTCTCTGATATGGCAAGTATTTTCTCAAACTTTCAGAAACAAGATGTAACCACAGACTTTTCAGAGTCGAAGTCTCAATGTCCAAAGGTATAGTACTCTTGCCATCTGCTTGTGTTAATTAAAAACGCATTTATGTGAACTCTTTTTTTAAATTGGCATAATTTTAGGAACAATCTGAAATTGTTCCACCAATTATGACCCCTGCTGCCCGAAGACAGATGAGGAGGCGCCGAAGGCAGGAGGAGCTGGACAAGAAAAGGGAGGCTGTCGTAAAGAGACTTAATGAGGAAGTTGCCAGGGCAGAGCAACTAAGAAATAAAGTGAAACCGCCTCACACAGAAAATGACAGTGAGTTACGATGTAGCCTATGGAAGCTATTAATATTCTACTTTGTATTTTTATCTATGTTTTCTGAATGTTTGCAGAACAATTAGTCAATAAAGGGTGCTGCATGGGTAGCAACCGTCTAGAGGAGCTGATATTGGCGGAGTTCAATCAAGAGCCAAATCCTCGGAAGCTGTTCTTGATGTCTCTCTCTGATGCTGTGTTGGAGCTCCAACTTTCGGAGTACAGAGAATTCCAGCATCAAATTATTACCCTTCTTTCAGAACTTGAGAGTGCAAAAGTTAAAAAAGATGTGAAACAATATGGAAAATTTTGTCTGCCCCATCATCAGATGGTTCATAAATTTCAGATTGTATCCATTTCATTATCACTGCTTCTGAAACATGTTTAAACTAATAGAATTCTATTTTGCAGGTGGAAGTTGAAAAGATTTTTGGATCTTTGCCTGACGAAAGGGTCATAGTGATTGGGGACATTGCATTGTATGGAAGGGACCTACACCTTTTAAATGGTTGTGCATGGTTGAATGATCAGGTGAGTGAGGTGGTGTCATTATTCTCATTCACATTTTAAATCAGGTAACTTTCTTAATCCCTGTTTCAGATCATAAATGCTTATGTCACTCTCATACAAATAAGATCTGAAAGTCATATGGAGGCTCCTTCTGTCACATGCAAAGACTCCTTTTTTCTGCAAGCACTGTTGAAGTACGGCTATGAACATGTCAAAGATTGGGGTAAGGTATGTGAGTCGAGACAGTGACATTGGTTAAAAGTAATACTTCTTTTTTTTTTTCTTTACTTTGGTCATCCCATTGATGTTTTCTGTTTCAGTCTGATCTCTCTTCTACAGACATGCTCCTTATTCCTGTGTTCCGAGGATGTCACTGGACCCTCATAGTGGTTGACCTTAAGCAACACACACTCACTTACTGTGACAGCTACGGAAACGAGTATCCTGAGGCAATGAAAGCTGTAAGCAGCTATCTTGAATTGAAAACAGGAAACATGGTATGGGTACCAGTCTTGAGTGAGGTCTGTAAGCAGTGTATTACTATGTTTAATTTCAGTCTCACAGTAAAGGGCATTTTAAGTTACGTTTTTTTTTATAGGACATGCCAAGGCAATCCAACGGGTATGACTGTGGTGTCTTTGTATGCATGTATGCTAATTATGTATCAATGCATCAAAAGATCAACTTTGAACAAAATGATATGCCTAAACTTCGAAAGCGTATGGCCCATGAAATAGGAATGGGAACACTGCATTCGATTTGGTGATGGTTACACCTAGCGCAAGGTTGTGAACATGATGGTCAGGTGATAGCAATTAAATTATTTATTTGTGTTGTTTGTGATGAAATTGCTTTGTTTGAGCAATAAGATTATTTATTTGTCTTGTTTCTTATCCTACATAGAGGAAACTGTAATTAAAATAATATGTGGTTGTGATGAAATTGCTTTGTTTGAGCTATAAGATTATTTATTTGTCTTGTTTCTTATCCTACATAGAGGAAACTGTAATTAAAATAATATGTGGTTGTGATGAAATTGCTTTGTTTGAGCTATAAGATTATTTATTTGTCTTGTTTCTTATCCTACAAAGAGGAAACTGTAATTAAAATAATATGTGGTTGTGATGAAATTGCTTTGTTTGAGCAATAAGATTATTTATTTGTCTTGTTTCTTATCCTACATAGAGGAAACTGTAATTAAAATATTATGTGGTTGTGATGAAATTGCTTTGAGCTATAAGATTATTTATTTGTCTTGTTTCTTATCCTACAAAGAGGAAACTGTAATTAAAATAATATGTGGTTGTGATGAAATTGCTTTGTTTGAGCTATAAGATTATTTATTTGTCTTGTTTCTTATCCTACAAAGAGGAAACTGTAATTAAAATAATATGTGGTTGTGATGAAATTGCTTTGTTTGTTACATAGAAATTACGACTGTTTGCCTCGAGTAATGTTGTTTTTTCTACTTGAAGTAAAAATGTTGAAGGGAATTTGCTGTGATCTTACTGGTCAGATGACAAAAATAAATTATATTTCGTTCTGCCAAACATGTTATGTTATTTGGAACAAATTGAAAACTACGCACACAAAACTCAAGTCAGAATGAAATTCTTTACAATAACAGGTTAGCCTTATCCCATTGCCACGGGACAGGGTTGAACACAAAATATTTAATTAACATCTCTGCCAATTTCTCTCCTTTCACTTTCTGTTTGGGGGAACGCTGCACTTGTTTCTGAAGTTTGAGGAGCAGGCTCCTTTCCATGCTCACATCTTCATTGCGCCACCTACCAAAGACATACTTTCCATCTTTTGTAATATAATCACTGTAGCCATTTGGCATATACTTTTTTCTCCTCGGAGGCACACTTTCCTCATCCATTAGGTGGAAATTGTGTAAAGCCACTGTGCACAGTATAATAGACCGTACAAGTGATTTTGATCCTTCAATAGGGCGAAGAAGGAGGCTGTAACGGGCAGTTAGAACTCCAAATGCATTTTCCACAATGCGCCTGGCCCTGGACAGTCTGTAATTGTACACCATTTCTTCATCACGTAGGTAATTTCCTTTGAAAGGAGTCGCCAGGTGTCCAGACTGTGGGTATGCATTGTCACCTAAAATAAAAAGACATAGTACAGGGCAAGTGGCGACACGGCGCTGACCCATCTGGGTGGAAGCAAACACCATCTTCGGACACTTCAAGGTATTGAGAGGAAGAGACTCACCTACGAAGTAGAATGGCATACTGCCTACTCCTTCAACCTCACATGGTGGTGGTAGATGCATTGTTCCTTGACGCAGATTCTTCGCAAAAGTGGACTTGTGAAATATATTGGCATCTGCTCTTTTTCCACTAGCTCCCGACTCTACGATTAGAAATTTATGTTTGGCATCAGCCACAGCCATAAACGTAAGACAATGCCGCTTCTTGTAGCCATAATATCTTGATCCCAAATGTGCAAAAGCCTGCATCATAATTGACATTCATAAATAACATTTGTTGTTTCTAGCCTTAATAATGAAGTTTAATACCAGGAAAACTTACCCTGATGTAGACCTGCTTGCCATCAATGCCTCCAAGACAATGTGGTATATTCCACATCACTTGAAATTCTGCAGCAGTTTTCAACCACATGTCCTGGTCAAGTGTGGGAAATACTTCTCTTTTCAGAGCCTGGTAAATTATTGTTGTTGTTTCCAGTACAATCTTGGTGATTGCCTGAGGTGAAACTAGGAAGAGGAATGATAGGGACTTTTGGCTGTCACCGGAAGCAAGAAATCTGCAATCATACAACATGACACGCAAATTTCAATAGACATTCTTTTGATACATTATCTTCACGCACGCCAAGGCAGCTAAGAAAACTTAGACTCCACCCTACCTCAAGGTAATGGCTAGCCTTTCACCTGGGTCAATAGCCTTACGCCATGATACTTTGGTGATGAAAGGCGACACTATTGACAAGAGCCTATCAAAAGCGTCTGGTGTCATTCTCAAAAAGTTAAAGAACATGTCAGGATCTTGCTCTCGCATTGTTGGTATGAGGATGGCCCAAGCCCCAAATTCATCATGACCTTCATAAATGGGCCGTTTCCACCACCTTCTATTCTTTGGGACATTATCATTGCAGCTACAGGAGCAGGAGCAGTGTGCCATGCACAGCAGTGTCGCTGCTCTCAGAACATTTCCTAAACACCAAAAGATTGCAGTATGATAACTACCTTCATTGTACACATTGAAACCATGATTTTGGGTAGTACTAACTATTGTTCATGGCATAGCCAAGGCGCCTCCTCTTTGCCACTGTGGCAAGTAGAAGGAGAGTTGTTTTCTTTCTCCTGCACGAAAGCATCACCTTGCCTGCAACATAAAAGGATGTAAAGAGTTGGAAAATATATTCAGTTACCTACAAGTTGGATTGTAATGGCAAAGAATTTTCTGCAGGACCAGGCAGAAATTTCAGTAAGGATGTGCAAAAAACTTTTCATTTATATAATTATAGCTTTATTGTGCCTTTGAAATTTTTAAACCCAACTAGAAAATCATCTAAATTAATTACATTAAGAAGGTATGTGCCAAATTTTGAAGCTCAAATTCTAAATTCTGGAAATTTTTTAAGAGACAAATCTATTTTTGAAACAATCTGTTTGCATAAACCACCTTAGTTACTGCCAGAAAAGATAAAAAATGATAATGTGTGTTTAGACACCTACAGGACAATTGTGTTTACCAATAAAACTAATCTGATAATATGAATACTGTGCATATGCTTTGAGAATATTCATGCTACAGCAGAAGAAAGTGGTGGATAAGCCAGCAACAGTGCTGTACTTGTAGTGTGTAATACATGTATGCTGATCCTTGCTTCGCACTCTGTACTCAAGTCACTCATAAAATATTTTGTGGAGGCAACTAGTGTTTGTGGCATGCATAATCAAAAGTACATGACAAGGCATGCTCAATCTAAGGTCAATTTAACATAGTAAAAATAAGAATCAACGACTGTTTAAAGACCTATTTAATGTCTAGACAATTTCCAAAAACAACATTTCGTTATAAAATCTGAAGCCTTTGGAGCCTTGTTTCAAGCAGTTCTTGAATGCTGTCCGAAGACGAAACCAGTTTTTCCTTGCTTCCGATGCTGAAAAGGAAAAACTCACGTAAATGATTGTGTAACAGGTACAAAGAAAATTAAAATCTCTAACAAAAAGAGTACTAACGAGAAACACCAACGACGAAGGCAACCTGTTCCCAGAGAATCTGTCTCATTACCAAGTTTGAAGATTCCAAAGTTTGTGTATTCCACAGATTTGGGCGCTTGTGCACCTCACTAATAAGCAGGAGCTCCATGATGAACCTGCAAAGAAAAGAAGCACCCAAAAAGTACTCAACGCATCAGACAAGAGACATGCCGGCATCCTCATTGTGAATGTTTGTGGTGAGAGGCAACGGCAAGGGGCAAGACTTCTGTTTGAACACAACCAAACAAGTACCCATCTAATAATGCAGTGGACAGCGAAGACCTCCGGATTTGGAGTAGTGGAGTTGAGCCCTACTGGAAACTATTGAGCAGTGCATAGTGGAGTTGGTTGTGGGTTGCATGCAATACTGTTGTACAGCAGCGGTTGACAACTCCGAAGACTCGGACTACAAGGCTAGCAGACGACGAAGGTGTTCTGTTTGTTTTTGTTGTGGCTCCCCGGGTGGAAGGATCTTAAGTTAAACTGTAGATTCAACTACAGTACCAAAACTGCAGTTCCCGAACTATAGTTTGTTTTAAAAAGAAACTGAAGACTAAACACAATTCCACTTTGCAGTTGAAATTGTAGTTTTCTGTCAGTTCACAATGTAGTTTTAGTGTTGATTTGAAGTTCAGTTGGAGGTTCAGTTTAAGTTTTAGTTACAATTTACTTAATATCCATTTATGGAAGTAAAGCGACTGCTGAAAATAAATATTTAAAAAATGTCTCTCATCTAATATGTTTCCGTACTTAGTATATATTTTAAACATATTCTCTTATCGACATACTAACGTTGATAGTTATGTCTCAAAACTAGTAAGTTTCCATACTTCTTATGCAATCTTCTAGTTACCTGTATCAAGTAAAAGTTACATACCACTAGGGGAACTCAGAATTACAGTGGCTGCTTCATTACTTTTAAAGCAGTTGAGGTTTACGTTGAATTTTATGTCGTCTCCCTATAAAAAAAGTTTCAGGTTAAACCAAACGTTTACAGTTTATACCTAATACAGTTGGCTTTACTTTAAATGGTATAGTTGTTTGCTGTTTAAAAATTTATGCAAGTTTCCCCTTTTTTTAAGTTAGCCTCCCTAAAGAGACAAAGCAACCCAAAGTCTGCGACAAGTTTACGTAAACTGACTTGTCGCAAAGGTCCAAAATATTTTGCGCTTACATTTTTTATAATGACAGTTAATAATTAAAATTGGTCATAAAATGCAAGTTTGTCTTGAAGAGGACTACAACTTTACACAGGATTACTCTAAAATTGCGTGTAGTTTAACAGATGTAGAAAAATTCTTAGTATTTAATTATTTTTTTTATTAAAAACTAAATCAAAGTAATTCTGTGTAGTCCCTCATAAACCCTTTTTAAAATAAACATAATATCACATCCTAGTAGTATTAAATAACACTTTCGTTGAGTGAAGTTGGAGCAAAACATATCGACTACCGCAAAAATGGACACTTAGTGCATCATCCGCTAGGTGGCGCTAGTGTCGCATCGTTTACGTCTTCGAGTTAAAAGTGTTCTTGCAGCCGATCAGAGGAATATTTTTGGATCAAACTCTGTGAAGGGTAAATATTTGAGATGCTATGACTCTACCACAAAAAGATTGATCTCGATAGGTGGAATATTAGGGAAATAACTTTGAGTACAACTTTCCTCTCGCGTACGATCCCACCGCGTACGGCGCGGAGTACAGGTTGTACACGCTGACGGCTGCGTCCGGAGCGGTACCAATCACATCGGCCGTACTGCGGCTGGACATCAACATTGATGGCGTGACAGTTGCGGCCGAGCCCGACACCGGGGCCGGCGCGACACTCATCAACAAGCATAGCTTTGAGGAGCTCTGGCCTGGACGTGTGTGGGAAGTGCCCGATTTAACGTTGTACCAGTGGAGTGGTTCGCCCGTGCAAATTATCGGGCAATGTGAGGTGACGGTGTCCCAAGGAACGCGGGTGTTCCGGGGCAAGCTGCGTGTGGCGGACGGTCACGGGCCCTTTATAATGGGCCGTGATTGGCTGGCAGGGCTGGGATACAGTCTCGCCCAGCAGGTGCATCATGTGCAGCAGGTGCCGCCGCCGCCTCTGGGTGCCCTCGGAGGGGCCCCACCGCACCACGCGCATTCTCCTTGCCTCCAAAACGGGCTGGGGAAATTTACAGGGCCTCCTGTGGAGCTCACACTTCGTCCTGATGCCAAACCGGTGTTTCTAAGGGCGCGTCCTGTTCCGTATGCCCGCCGCGAAGCGGTGAGCGACGAACTGGACCGCCTCACCGAGCTCGGCGTGATCGAACAAATTACCGAGTCCGCGTGGAGTACCCCGATTGTGTGTGTCATGAAGGCGGATGGTAGTCTCCGGATCGCGGGCGATTAACGAAGTACGGTCAATAAAGCTCTGCGGCCGGACCCTTACCCTTTGCCCACACTCCAGGAAGCATTCGCGAAATTGGCGGGAGGCGTGGTGTATACCAAATTGGATTTAAAATTGGCGTACAACCAGGTCTGTGTCACAGAGGAAACTGGCCGCCTGCTTACAATCGCAACCCATCGGGGCCTTTACAAAATGAACCGGTTGCCCTATGGCGTATCGAGGGCACCGGCCATTTTCCAGCGCATAATTGATACGCTGTTGGCCGGGCTAGACGGGACTATCGTGCTATTGGACGATATCCTGATAGCGGGCCGTTCAATGGACGAGTTGCGCTCGCGCGAACAGGCGGTGTTGCAAAAGTTGAGTGACGCGGGTTTTCGGGTAAAGGCTGACAAGTGTCAGTTTGGCGTCAACACTGTGCAGTACCTTGGGCATATCATTTCTGCTCAAGGACTTAGCCCGGTAAATGACAGAGTACAAGCCTTGCTCAAAGCCCCACCCCCCGAAACTGTGACCCAACTGCAGTCCTTTTTGGGCAAACTAGCCTTTTACGAACGCTTCCTACAAGGACGCGCTAGTGTCGTTGCCCCGCTGTACAAGCTCTTGAAAAAGGATGTTGAATGGGCCTGGGGAAAGGAGGAACAGGATTCGTATGACGCCGCGAAACGTCTCCTTTGTCAGTTCCCAGTTTTGAGCCATTATGACCTTGCGCTGCCCCTCTGCCTAAGTGTCGATGCTAGTGCATATGGTATCGGGGCCGTGTTGGCCCATACGTATCCGGACGGTTCTGAGCGTCCTGTCGCCTTTGCGTCCAGGACCCTCAGTTCCGCAGAGCGTAATTACGCTCAGGTGGACAAGGAGACGTTAGCGGTCATTTTTGGATTGGTAAAATTTCATCAATATATCGGAGGCCGAGCGGTAAAAATTTTTACCGACCATCGGCCCCTTGTCCACCTGCTAACGAATCCTACGTCCCCACAGGCTAGCGCGCGCATGACGCGTTGGTTGCTCCTGCTCAGTGCCTATGACGTCACGATTGAGTACAGGCCGGGCAAAAAGCATGCCAACGCGGATGCGCTGAGCCGCCTGCCCTTTGGTGAGGCGCCCCAGGGCGACCCGCCGGTGCCCCCGGAATTGTACCTGCTGTCGCTCTCCGCGACGCGGGCTGGGGCCCTCAACGCGCAGGATGTGGTCCGCCATACGGCCAGGGACCCAATCTTGAGCCAGGTTCTCGCCTGGACGCGACAGGGTTGGCCGGAGTCGGTGCCGGAAGGGGAATTTTCCCCTTACTTCAGTCGACGCGGCAATTTATCCGAGTCCGGCGGCAGTGTAATATGGGGCGACAGGGTGGTCGTGCCTGCCGCGCTGCGGAGGTACGCGCTTGACACCCTTCACGCTCCCCATCAGGGGGTGGTCAAGACTAAAGGACTGGCGCGCTCCTTGATGTGGTGGCCCACGATTGACGAGGACATTGGCAGAGTAATTGGGCAGTGCGCCCTGTGCCAAGCAGATAGGCCCATGTCTGCCCTTGCCCCATACAAACCCTGGCCTAAGGCTGAACCTTGGGAGCGTGTCCACGTAGACTACGCGGGGCCCATAAATGGCCAGTACTTGTTCGTTCTAGTCGATGCCGGGACAAACTGGATCGACTGCTGGCCTGTCTCGGGACCGACCACCAAAAATGCGTTGGATAAGCTCGAAGAAGCTTTTGCCCAGCATGGGCTTCCGGAAGTCGTAATTTCGGATAACGGACCGGCCTTCGCGTCTGAACTTTTCTCCGAGGCGTTGGCCATGAAGGGCGTGCGGCATGTGACCCCAGCCCCGTACTGCCCTTACAGCAACGGGCCGGCGGAGCGCGCGGTGCGCACGGTTAAGTCATTGCTCAGGAAATTTCCTACTGGGCCACTTAAAGAACGGTTGCAAAAGGTGCTCCAGTCCCATAGGTTTACACCGGGGCGAGGGGGCCTGAGTCCGGCTCAACGCCTTAATAATAGGCAACCCGCTACTGTGGCCCACAAGCTGCGGCCCAAAAGAGGGGACGTGTGCTTTCCTGTGGGGACGGCCGTGTGGGCGGCGCAATACAAAGCCGGCAAGCGTTGCGGCTGGCTGCCGGGTGTGGTTGCGGAGAGAAAAGGCACGGTTATTTACGTTATCTCGCTGTTACAGGACGGATGCGTCATTCGCCGGCGCAGCCAGTTGCGGAGGCGCCAGGACATGGACCCTCCCGAGGACGAGGACGACACCCTCCTCCTCGACAGCCCATCTGCGTCCAGCAGCCGGGCGACTTGGTGGGAACTCCACGAGGATACGGATCCGTGGGCAACCCTGGCGGACGAAGCTGTAGCCGAGGTGGCCACCATTCCACTGCCCTTCGAGCTGGGCACAGTCGAGCATCCCGCCACGCCGCCAAGGCAACCTCGACTTCCAGTTTGGACGGGGCCGATGCCCGGGGAGGATACACCGCCTCCTGCTCATCCTCCTCCTCCGCTTCCTCAGCAGCGGGCGGGGGCGCCTCCGCCTCCGCCTCCTCCTCCGCCACCTTCACCCGACCTGGCCGACGCAGCCCGAGGGCCCCACGGCGGGTCTCGAGGCATGCCCAGCCAGGTGTCGGTGGCGACCTCGCCGATGCACCCGTGGCCGTCGGCCCGGGACGGTGCATCTCCAGAGCGACGTGTCGCGGCATCTACTGCCGACGCCGCCACGTCGCCCGTGGTCACCAAGGAGGCCAGCCGGAGCAGGGTGGTGACCCCGCTGCCCGACGCGGCCGGAGCCCAGACCGCAGAGGCTTCCACGGTGCCGACGCCCCTCCGCCCCCGACCGCTCCGGCCGGACGTGCCCGACGAGGCGTCGACGTCGAGGGAGTGGACATCGATGACATCCTCGAGGACGTGGCCCGACTATTCACCCCCCAGCCCCCTGGGCGGCCTTCGACACGAAGACCCTCACCACGGGCGGCTGCGGGCTGCTGACCGGACTGCGGAGGAGAATCGCTACTGGAACTGGGACCGCAACCAGCGCCGCAAACTTCGCGCGTCGCTACCTGCTGCCCAGCCTTTTTCGCTGCCGCCCGGGCGAGGGCCCCATGGAGGGCCTCCCCGGGGCGGGCGCTTTGGGGGAAGGACAGTGCCCCAGCCGGAGCCGCAAGCAGGACCCAGCAGTACAAGGACAACAAAAACCTTGACTACTGCTCCAGCGTCAAGGCAGGGAGCGGGTAGGGCGGGGCCCCGCGGTGGGTCCGCCCCAACCCCTAGGGAGCGATCCCAACGGGTAATTAGGAAGCCGTCTAAACTGAGGGACTATGTAAACAATCTTCAAGATGACGACCTCAGGAGACTGCTGCAAGGACGTAGGGAATTCCCTGAAGTATTCTTTTTGGACTAACCTATTGGACTTCTAATGACCTTTGTTATTTCTACAAGATGATTTATGTTCATTAAATACGATGATACCTGATATTATTGTAAGAATCTATTATGTTAATAAATAAATAAAATGTTTATTTGATAAAATTGTTGGCTGAGCGATTAGCGAAGCCAGTTACTCCAGTGGGGTTGAAAAGTTTTGTCTGTCTGTCTGTTTGTCTGTTTGTCTGTGTGTCCGCGCTACTCCTCCTGAACGGCTCGGCCGATCGCGACGAGATTTTGCAGGGTTGTTGGGTATATCCTTGGCTCGCCACACGCAAAAATTCAGCTTTCTATCTCATTCCATTCAGTTGTACTAACGAAAAAACAATAAAAAAACGGCAGAAAAAGTGCAACTTTTAGTGACTTTATATTTTAGAGACATTTTTACATGGTTTCTTATGTTTTTGAAGTTCCTGATGACGAAAATGAAATCAATTTCGACCCCTGACCAAACTTTTAACTGCGAATTGGCTACCTCGGCCCGAATTTACTAACATAATCAACTTCGACCCTTCATCTTGAAAAAAGGGGGTCGACCGACTAAAAAATTTTATTGCAGATTTCGATAGGTCTGGGCAAGACCTTTTCAAAGAGGGGTCGGAAGGGGGGTCTAGGAGCCCGACTTCATTAGTTGGCCGAATCAGGATCCTGAAAAAAGGGGATCGACCGACTAAAAAATTTTATTGCGGATTTCGACAGGTCTCGGAAGGCCTTTTCAAAGAGGGGTCGGAAGGGGGGTCTAGGAGCCCAACTTCATCAGTTTGCCGAATCAGGATCTTGAAAAAAGGTGATCGACCGACTAAAAAATTTTATTGCAGATTTCACGTGGTGCATTACTCAATGCCTCAAAAATCCTTGAGACAGCTTGCCGAAGGCAAGCACGGAAGCGCCGCAGGCCAAGGTAGGTGTAACGCCAGGCGTGGATTGTCGTAACTGGCGCAGCATCGCGAAGCCTGTTACGACAAGACACGGTCTGGCGTAAACCTACCTTGTAAAATACTTCTCAGTGATTGTAATGTCTCAATTCTAATAAACAATCTGCTAGTTAAGGGAAGTCTTTGGGGGAAGGAGGTGCAGTGTCCAGAGCAATTTGTCATACCAGTTCCCCCACCACTCTGACACTTCCCCCCTCCATTCTCCAAGGCTTCCGCTGGCTATCAATCATTACGCTCTGCACTCCCGACTTGTTACTACATTATCCCCAAACTCTACATACATCAACGCTTTATCTGTAGTTTTATCAACATGGTCAATATGTAGAAGCCATTGCGCTTCAGTTTACACTAATAGTAAACCTTTTCATTGTAGTCTGTAAGTGTGATGCCCCTTGTGATAATATTTCAAAAAGATATGTAGATGATCATACGTATGGTTGGGTCTGTCGTTCGGGAGACAAACTTGAGGTTAATTTGAAGCTTGGTTTAACTGACCGCGATGCATTGAGACAAAATTTTGGGATGTTCAGCCCTTTGCAAGGGAACTAAAAACCAACACGCCCGTGGTAGGCAAGGATCATAGCACTTCGACCAAGATTGTTTTTCTTCTCTGTAAAGTCAAGTATAGCGGTGTGAGTCCAAATATAAAAGTCGAGCAAAAAAATCATTTTAACATCTTTAGCTGTCACGGTCATGCGCGCGAAAACTGTGGAAAACTCCTCATCTCACACGGTGTGGTCTACTGTCAGCCGCGTTGGTGCAAGGTCGGTTTCAAGAACCTGCCGCTAGATGGCGCATGGAGCGCCGTGTACGTTTACCACATGCTATTTCTGATTTATGGTAGTAAAGTAAGTAATTTTTGCAAGTTACATCAAATGTCACCTTAATAAACACGTGTTTCAGCCGTTAGGCAAAAGTTTCAATCAGAATATTTCACTGAAGTGGCGAAAAAAAGATTTTCGAGTTACGACTCGATGGCGTCTACGGGCGACCGTGAGGTTAGGTCCACGCATGATCCGCTAACGAACAGACTCTCTCCCACCAACGGAATACTCTGCATCGGCTGGCGATGTTAGCTGTTGAAGATGTCATCGTTGTTCGGTGACAATACCATTTAATTTTTGAGCTTACAGTGGAACATACGATGTTCTGTTACGGCGGTTCACTCCGCCTTTCACGTCTGCCTGACCTGACCGCTCAGCGGGTAAGGCGTCTGCCTAAGTAGCTGAGTAATTGTCGTGACGAACAACAAAAGAACACGACAAGTACGTGGTGGGCACGGAAAACCAAATTTAAATTGAACGTTATTTTTACAAATCCACTTGTCACTTCGGTTAAAACATTACTTATAAAGAATAATTTTAACTTTAGTAGAAAATTTGTGTCAAAACTTCTGTATTACTGGCGAGATTAAACCATAATTAAAACTGCAGACGAGACTGCAATGTCCGAAATAACAGGAAAAGTAGCGATACAAATCGGCAACTTTGGCCCGTCCCGTACATTTATACATTCGTGAATTTCGCGAATGATGCACCTGCAGCATCGCCCTCGCGGCGTTTAAGGTCAAAATGGATATCATTTTCGTCATCAGCACCCTCAAAAACATAAGAAACAACGTTAAACTAAAAAAAAAAATTTTGGTCCCCCCGGGATTTGAACCTGGGTCCAAACTTCTCAGATTTGCTCGAAACCAGCACCGTTGGCTTTGTCTCGTCGCCCCGATTCCAAAAATACCCCTACATGCCCTTCTAGCTGTACCCGTTGCCGAGATCCTCCTCCAGCCCATGTAGACCATGATGCACCTGCAGCAGCGCCCCCGGGGCTCGGATCGGATTTGCTGCCACCGAGCGGTTCTTAGGGTCACCCAAGGAGGCTGCATACCAAATTTGGTGAAGATCGGACAACGGGAAGTCCTCGGACGGACGGACGGACGGACGAACGAACGAACGAACGGACGCACAGCAAGCATCAGACTATATGCCCGTCCTCCGTATTTATTTTATAAATAATACGGGACGGGCCAAAAACTGGTAGTTTTCCTGTAAACCGACTGCAGTTTAACTATAGTTAACTATTGTTAGACTGCAGTTTGACCAGTTAAACTGCAGTTGAACTACAGTTAAACTGCATCGGCCAATCTGCACTCTGACTGCTGTTCGTCTACAAAAAGGCTACACTTGTTAATTATAGTTTAACTTAAGTTTATATGTAAGCTCAAAGTATGTAGAGTACAGTCTAACAAATAGTGAAGCTGCACTTCCCAGATATAATTCGAACTTCAGTTCCTTCCACCCGGGCTGCCGAGATGAATTTATGTTGAGAGAGTGATTTTGCTTTATTACTTTCCATGGCATGTGTCACTGACAGGTAGTTGCGATTATTTATGAAAACATTGACTGGGGATGAATTTGAAAGGAAATAGTATTTACCGGTGAAATTCTTAATAGTACACTGCCGCTCAAAATTAGCGGCCCATTTTTTAAAGCGCGGCGCCGTTTCTATGTTTTTCGAGCTGGGATGCTGAAATTTAGAAGGCAGGTGCCCCTATTGTTCTTCTTGAGACCTGCAAAGTGTGCGATCCGTGCGCCCATCCTTGCGACCTGTGCCACCCCTTCACTGCATGGGGGTGTAAAAACCGAGATAAACATGTCAAAATTTTTGTCTTTTAATGATCGGAAACGGCAAATTTGCGGTGTACCGACTCAAATCAGTCTCCCTTTTACAACTGTGCAAGCGGAATCGCAATCGGACAATTCCACCCCTTTCCACAGTCACCCCCACCCCCTCGAGGGGTTGGTTTTCAAAAATGTTTGAAACCGACTGCAAACGATCCAGAAGCCTCTCCTGTACACGGTACAATTTTTCTTTTTCGATTCCGACCACCCCCGGCCGTACCACCCCCACGGAGGACCCACCCCATTTTGAATTTGTGCCGTTTCAGCCACAAGGGGGTCAAATTTGTGTCCCAAAATTCATGAGGACACACCTTGGGTGCGCACAAACCCATTCGGATCGAAAAATCCAGATCCGGAAATTTTCATTCACCGCTGTAGGGGTGACCACCCCCTCTCACCCCCTGCTCCCCCGAGGGGCAGGAAGGTCGTTCAAGGGTGGCCCCGGCCAAGAAGACACGGCTCAACCATTCCTGAAATTTTCGAGTCGATCCGGTGCACCGTTTACCCTCCAGGGCGAAAAAACCGTCGAAACCAGCAAAAACATCCCTCAAGTTCACCCTTCGTGAACGCCGAACTGAGGAGGGGTAGCGGCCAAACTCCAAGTGTCCCATCTCGGCACAACCCCTCTCTGCAACCCCCTTTTCTTTCACTCCGCTGCGGTAACGCCCGCGCCCATGCCAACGAGGCAAACGCGGTGATGCACTCGTGCGTCTTCCGCCACCACAGCCATGCGCCGGCGAGGCAGGCAACTCGTCTCACGGGCTGCGCAGGTGCGCCAACGTACTGAAGGCGTGCGCGCGCGCCAGGTCACCGCTCTTCAACAGGGCCAGTCCAGCAATACAGGAAAAATGCACATGGACGCGCACGAGTCATCCCCACCGTGCTGCTGGACTGGCCCTGTTGAAGAGCGGCGACCTGGCGCGCGCGCACGCCTCCAGTACGTTGGCACACCTGCGCAGCCCGTGCGACGAGTTGCCTGCCTCGCCGGCGCATGGCTGTGGTGGCGGAAGACGCACGAGTGCATCACCGCGTTTGCCTCGTTGGCATGGGCGCGGGCGTTACCGCAGCGGAGTGAAAGAAAAGGGGGTTGCAGAGAGGGGTTGTGCCGAGATGGGACACTTGGAGTTTGGCCGCTACCCCTCCTCAGTTCGGCGTTCACGAAGGGTGAACTTGAGGGATGTTTTTGCTGGTTTCGACGGTTTTTTCGCCCTGGAGGGTAAACGGTGCACCGGATCGACTCGAAAATTTCAGGAATGGTTGAGCCGTGTCTTCTTGGCCGTGGCCACCCTTGAACGACCTTCCTGCCCCTCTCGGGGGAGCAGGGGGTGAGAGGGGGTGGTCACCCCTACAGCGGTGAATGAAAATTTCCGGATCTGGATTTTTCGATCCGAATGGGTTTGTGCGCACCCAAGGTGTGTCCTCATGAATTTTGGGACACAAATTTGACCCCCTTGTGGCTGAAACGGCACAAATTCAAAATGGGGTGGGTCCTCCGTGGGGGTGGTACGGCCGGGGGTGGTCGGAATCGAAAAAGAAAAATTGTACCGTGTACAGGAGAGGCTTCTGGATCGTTTGCAGTCGGTTTCAAACATTTTTGAAAACCAACCCCTCGAGGGGGTGGGGGTGACTGTGGAAAGGGGTGGAATTGTCCGATTGCGATTCCGCTTGCACAGTTGTAAAGGGGAGACTGATTTGAGTCGGTACACCGCAAATTTGCCGTTTCCGATCATTAAAAGACAAAAATTTTGACATGTTTATCTCGGTTTTCACACCCCCATGCAGTGAAGGGGTGGCACAGGTCGCAAGGATGGGCGCACGGATCGCACACTTTGCAGGGCTCAAGAAGAACAATAGGGGCACCTGCCTTCTAAATTTCAGCATCCCAGCTCGAAAAACATAGAAACGGCGCCGCGCTTTAAAAAATGGGCCGCTAATTTTAAACGGCAGTGTATTTTTGCCTTCTAAAATTTTACTTTGCTTCCAGAAATCTAGGTTAACTGGCGTCGGCTGCTGGTTCTCGCGAGTCGGATCTCCGCCTTGCACCGCAGCGCTCGGGACGCTGCCCTGCGCCGATCGCCCCTCCATCTCTCCGCGGCGCTCCTCGCCGTGCCGACTGCCACTCGGCCGACTTGGACCGTCGCTCGGGACCCAGCTCGGCTCGGCGCTCGGGTAGCCCCTCGGGCCGCCGCTCGGCTCCGACGCTTCGCTAGCCTCGCTGCCTGCCTGCGCAGCTCTACTACTACTGGCATGAGAAATCTCTGGTGCGGGTTTTAGAATAGCAGACGGACAAGACGAACGGGTTAAACGGACTTGTTGCGGAGTTTTACTGCCATTTGGGGCTTGAATTTTATCAGCGCACTAGGGTAAATCCACTCTAAAAACTCGCAGAGTTATCCCACTCTGACTTTTCAGAGTTTTCTAACTCAGGACCAGAAACTCTGGGAAAGAAAGTCTAAAAATTCGCGCACCTCAGAGTTAGAATTTCAGAGTCCCATTTGGAGTTTCAGAGTCACAAAATCAGAGTTTCAGACTTGGCACAATCAGAGTCTTAGAGGTTCGGAGTTATCTTGAAAGTTTCATTATCTCCAACCCAATGTGTTACATCAATATCACGATAATGTGATAGGGGTCGGGAAACCGAGTTCGATCCGAATCCGCAATCCATTTTGTGCTACCACCAACGGTTCACAAGATAGCAGAAAAAATGTTTCCAATATTAATAAAATTGAAATGGCCCTACTAAATTTCTGTGTAGATGCTGCACATAAAATTTCAAGGAAATATTCCTGAAACTTTTCGATTTAGAGACTTGTTAATTTTAACATGACTCTGAAACTCAGACTTAGACTCTAAACCTTCAAGCGCGACTCAGCAACTCTGAAGAGATTTTCAGACTGAGGATGAAACTCTGAAACTCAGAGAAGGATTCAGAAACTCTGAAGAGTATAAACTCTGGAACTCTCAGCAAACTCTACAACTCCAAAAGGAACTCTGCAACTCTGGTTTGAACTCCGGAATTCAGACAGAAACTCAGAAACTCTGACAGAAACTCTGCAACTCTAAGGGAAACTCGAAAACTCTGACATGAACTCTGAAATTTGAGAGTGGATTTACCCTAGTGCGCCGCTACCGGCGTCTTGGGGTATGGAAACGGAAAGGTCGGAAACTAATTTTTCCCTGTCCTTCCGAGCTGCCAATGCGCGCCTCGTCTGGACTTGTAGAATATCAACAGAATCTAATTTAGTGACCAGTTTGCCTGGGATTTTAACCTCTCCGGCTGTATCACCCGGCGGATCTAATCTAGATAGTGCATCAGCAACTTTGTTTTGCTCGCTTTTAATAAATTCAAAAGTGAAATTGAACTGTGCTAAATAAGCTATGAATCTATCGAAAGGGGCTTTTGGATTGTTCATTGCCAAGAGGTATTTAAGAGATGTAGCATCCGAAACGACAACAAATGTATTTAACAGAAGCAATTCAGCTTGAAAATAGCGAATGCTTTCAAACAAGGCCAGTGCCTCTTTATGGTAGGCACTGTATTGACGGTACTTGCCGGAAATGGGCATGCTAAAATATGCAACTGGTAAAAATCTGCCATTACGCTTCTGAGATAGCATGGCTCCTAAATTATCTTTTGAAGCATCAATAAAAAGTTTTGTATCTAATTTTTCATCGAACAAAGCTAAAGTTGCTTCAGAAAGGAGATGATTATACAAGGATGCAATGAATGCCTTATCTTTTTCAGTCCAAACAAAGGGTAATTTTTCAGCGACCATGTCGTTATAAATTTTGGTATCTGCTGCAAAATTTTTAATGTAGCGCCTGAAATATGGGGCCTGCCTGCTCCTCCCCAAGCGCACTTGCTGGCTGTTCTCACTCCATGAGCAAGTTCAAGGCTTCCAGGACTTCTTGGTCCTCTTGTTCAGCCTCTTCCCAGGCGTTGAAGCCGTGGGGCACCGTTTGGGCCACGTCTATCCGCCGGCGTTTGTTGTTGATCGTCTGCCACGTTTTGACGGCGGGGCGGGTGACGATCTGCCACGTGGGTAATCGGGCAATCTGATGTGGGATGGGGACGCGTATTTTGTCCCTTTCGCCCAACACCATGGACTTGAGATGATCAAAGGTGACAATGTCTTGACACGAGCTGTTGATGCTGATGCCCCGCACCTTGATGCACACTTTGGTGTTGTTGACATCACCCCCTACGGCCACTTTGTACGCGTAGTTCTTGGGCCCACCCGCGTAGAACTCGGTAATGAACGAGCCCGCGCCGTAGTCCTCCTCTATCTGATCTGTCAAATCGCCCAAGTGGCTTCCAAGTGGCAAGTCCGGTTCGCCAGGCCGGCTGATGAATGCCACACTGTCGGTATCGTGGTAAAGACAGCGATTTTGGACGACGTCCAAGTAGCGGTAGAGATGCATTCTACCAAAGCAAGTTGTGTAGCTAGCATGGACAAGCGACGAAGTAGGTAGGGTTTCATCACTGTCCTCTACGGGCTTCCAAGTGATTTGCAGGCAGTCTTCACCCAGGGGGGTGAGTGACTGGACTATTTTGGCGGGATCTGATGTGCATTGCATGAGTTCCCCATAGTCGTAGATCAGCTGTGTCTTTGACCGCAGCGTTTTCTCACCAAATTTGCCCCAAAAGCTGTTGAGAATCAACTTGGAGAGCGTTCTCAAGGCGGGATTCTTCTCCATCTTATCTGGGTTGATGGTGATGCCGTCGTGTTGGAGCACATCCGCGACAAACTCTTCCTTCTTCTTGGGAGTGTCACAGTCGGCTGGCCAGTCACTGGCCTGTAATTTCAGCGCCATGAAGGTGCGGACGTAGCCCGAAAGCAGACCGTCTTCTCCCGTCTGGGGGTTGTAAGTCATGGTGCCAGGGTACTGGTACAGTTCGTGTGTGGCCACGATCTGGTACCCTTTCTGCAGTGCCAAGTGAATCTCTGGAGTGCACCAGGTGTCCGTCAGCTGTCTGTCCCGGGGGTCGTCGTGACGGCAGAGCTCCTTGCTCTCCGTCTCGACGCATGTCCTACAGAGGGGGAACATGAGTTTTCCCCCGCACTTGTAGGGCAGGACGGGCAGAAACAAGTCCCGGGGCGGCAGAACGGTGCATTTGACTAAGCCGTTCCAGGCCTGCACAGGGGGTGTGGTGGGGTCTCCTTCCATGTAGAGGGTCGGATGACCGTAAACGTAAGCCCCCCTAAGATAGGCATTAGGGTAAGAGCTCACGATGTCCACCATTTTGATCTTCTCCCCTTTGGCAAGATCAGCCTTGTGACACCAGCGCAAGGCGCTGGTGCGACCGCCTGACAGAGCCTCCCTGAGAATGAGTGCCGGCTTCCGAGTCGTGGGATGCTGGGTGAAGAAGGCCTTGACTTCTTCATCTTCCTTCAATTCCCTCAAAAACTCGCACTCCCATTTTTCCAGGACGACATAGCCCATCCTGCGTAGGATGGACGTCAGCCGCACTGTTTCCAGGTACCTGTTCTCCCTTGTTTCACCCGTAGGAGGGTAACAGAGGGGGCACTGGTGAAAGTAGCAGCCGTGGAACTGGTACACCCTGCGCTCGATGGAGCCGTCGGGCTGGGCGATCTCCACGTAGCCGTCTACCCTCCGGCCCATGACAGAGACTTCCCGGGTCGTGTAGATGGTAGAAATGGTTTTCCCCAGCTTAAAGGTCTCGTAGTCTAGCCACCGGAGTGCGATATCGCTTTGTTTTCCGCGACCGTGATATCCGCCGGGAGGTGCCAAAGATATTTTATCTTCAGGCAAAAAGTTGCGCCTGTATGCTGCCATGCAAGCGCTGCTCAGCGTGATGCAGCTGAACATGGGGTCAAAGCCCGCACTCTCGGCAAAGAGTTTCCTGAAAGCACCGCAGGCCTGTCTCAGAATGGTAACGTCTGAGATGCAGTAACTCACGATGTCTTTCTTGAAATCAAACACGACGTTTTGGGCTACCTGTTCGTCGTGCCACCGGTTGAACTCTTGAGCTGCCTTTGTCCTCATGGTGGAGACGCAGTTCAGCTCCTTAGCCAAAAGAGGTCCACAGTAATTGTAGTATTGTGGTTTGTTGGCCAAAAATGGCCAATACCCCTTGGCAAGTTCAGTCAGACCAAACGATTTGGGCATGGCCGACAAGGGCATGGGTAAGAACATGAGTGAATCAATGAACTTCCAATTGCCCACCGTGAGGCTGAGAATCTTGGCCCCCTGCAAGATGAGGTCGGGCTTGAGCCTCCGTGCAATCACCTCTTGCAGCACAAAGATGGCGTCGAAACTCTTGGCGTTGTGAGCCACAATCAACAAGTGTGTTTTGGCAGAGAAAGACGCCAAGTAGTCGAAGAATTGACTCATGACTCCTCGCGCCTCGTTGTCGCTGTCCAAAGTGTGAAAAACGTGCTGTCTGTTCTTGCAAACCGGACAGTAGTATTCATTCTGGGGTATGTGTGCGCAGGCATCACATACAGCTTGGCAAACGAGTAAATTTGGCTTGTGTTCAAACGTATCCTCCTTCCCTTCAATGGGATCACATTGCGTGGTCTCACAGTCGTAGTACAGATTCACGTAAGAGTGCCCCCTCAGCTTCTGTTTTTCTTGCCATTTGGACATGGTGCAGATGTGATTCTCCTTGACATTGTTTTTGCAGAATTTGCAGTAGACAAAACCGCAAGCGTGTTCCCGTCCACGCATCAAAGAGTAGCTGACCTCACAATTGGGACAGAATTTGTAGCTCTGGCACTTGGTGACGGTGGTGTGAGCCATTTGAATTTTATGCAAGTCAAAACATTATTGACCAGCAAACTTGTGGAAGCAATCCCCACACCGCTGCAATGGAACGGTGGGATCATTGTGGGGATGCGGTCCGAAGCACCGCCAGCACACGCCTTCACAGCGGTGCTCTCCTTGGTGATCGTAAAATTTGATGCATTTATCACACAGGAACTTGTGATCAAACGCCTGGCAAGGATACAAAATGGCGTAGAAGTGAGCATTGTGCCACAACAAGTAGATATTGGCTCGCCCAGCAACGAAATCCCCCTTGAAAATTATTTGGTTGCCCTCCTTGTCTCCAAAATCAACGAGCCTGTAGTCGTTCATCGCACCCTGGAGGGCTCCCAGCTGGTCCAAGCCGCAGGGGCGGGCGGTGTCGATGCCAGCGGCAGCACACAGGGCCACGGCCTCCTTCCTCTGAATGACCGAGTTGGGTTGTTTCATTCTGTAGAATGCCCTTTTTTCCATACCGAGTGCCTTGGCCACGGCCACACTTCTCGTCAGGCACATGTTGTCCTGGTTGTCGGGTGAGAAAATGGACTTTTTGTCCATTTTTCTGGCCACCCACTGCTCCATGGTCTCATTGGGTACACGGTCATGTCGGCGACCGCCCGCCTCGGGCGTCGCCACATGGATGTAGGACACTTTGAACTGCCCCTCTGCGAGAAAGGCTTGGTTTGAGTTCAACACTCGCACCAGCTTGTCCAAAACAACTTGCCCGTTCAGTTGGTCTGCCCTTCTCATGGAGAACCAGAGGGGGTTCTCGGCTTGGAGCGCATTCTGTATTTCCAGAATAACGCGGTCATCATCCTTGGCTTGCAGCGCTTCACGCTGCCTCGCCAACACCGTGTCGAAGAGGGCCACCATCACCTCTTCGCTGGGAAGGGCATCGCCCAGACCACTGATCTGCATGACCTCCTCCCTGAAAACCGTGTTGAAGCGTCGTAAATGACGCTCCCGGCTCTGCAGGACCTCCAACGTGGGCTGTTGGGGCGCGCGTTCCGGTGTGCGGGCTGCGGCGGGCGGCGTGCGGGCTGCGGCGGGCGGCGTGCGGGCTGCGGCGGGCGGCGTGCGGGCCGGCGGCGTGGCGGGGCGAGGCGGGGAGGGCGTCCACGGACGCCACGGGCGTTTGGGTGCACGCGGTGGGGTGGCCGGCTGTGGAGCCTCACGTTGTCCCCCTACCATGGCGAGCGCCATGTCGCGCGTGACCTCCGCCTGACTGTCTTGACCATTTTGTTCGCGTGCATAAGCTTCATATCCTGCAAGCAGGAAGGGCACAACGCGTGGGTCTTGACGGTCTTGCTCGGTGGCATCGAGCAAGTGCAGCAAAAAGTGGCTGTATGCCTCAGCGAGGTCATCGTCATAATCTCCAGCTTCCCACTCGGAGAGAATGTAGTCAAGAACTGAGGACGACATCGTGAAACGATGGTCCAAATCACACAAAGAAGTTTTACCTTGTCAAAGAAAAAGTGTACTTTGGCAAAGAATCCGGCGTCCTGGACCGAATCGGTGGACGCACGGAGGGTATATGGTTTTGGGCTAGTTCCAAAAACCGCCGTCAGGGGGCGCTACCGTGCAGCGCCGCGGCGCTGCACTGGAAGGGCGAAAAAAACAAGTTGGAACTGGATGCGTTCAGTACACTGTCAGGGGAGCGCCACCGATCGTGTGGCGTCGCGTGGTACTGCACACTGCACTGTACTGGGCGGGGTGTAGCTGAGCTGCGTCGAAGAGAGAGAGCGATGTGTACTGTTCAATCACTTTGGGCGCATGGCGACGAGTCGACCGATGCACCGGGGATATATGGATTTTGGTTAGTTCCAAAAACCGCCGTCAGGGGGCGCCACCGTCAGGTGGCGCCACCGTGACGGTGGCGCCCCCTGACGGCCAAAATCGGAAACACTCGATTTTGGATATAAGGCGGCGTCGCCCCCGATTCGGTCCAGAACTTTCTAGGCGCTTGAACAAGTCACTT
The DNA here is from genome assembly GCA_030522485.1 of Stenchaetothrips biformis. NCBI lineage: Eukaryota > Metazoa > Arthropoda > Insecta > Thysanoptera > Thripidae > Stenchaetothrips > Stenchaetothrips biformis. Next base: position 4,567,652 of record CM060095.1, on the reverse strand, counting down.
CTCTCCGAGACACAAAACGGAAAGAAAGCCCGAAACGACAGTCATGCCTGCTCGCAAACGAGTCGCCCGGAGCACTCCGGATCAGCCTCTTGCCAAAAGGTCGATCCTGGAGAGCTTGGTCATGGACCTGGAGTTGACCCCCGAGGACACGGCGGTCGCCCCAGAGGTGGCCGTCAACGTCCCGGGTGCACTCCCCGACCTGGTGGAGGTCCCCGTCAACGTGGCGGTGGTCCCGGGTGCACTCCCCGACCTGGTGGAGGTCGCCGTCAACGCGACGGTGGTCCCGGGTACACTCCCGGGTGCACTCCCCGGTCTGGTGGAGGTCCCCGTCAACGCGCCGAACGCGGTGCCCGCTGCAGTGGCGCCGCCGGCACGCAACGAGGCCATTTCCCCCGAGTTGTCTTTCGACTGGGACGATGTGTCCACAGTCGCTGTATCCTCTTCAGTTGAGGATAGCCTTGATTTAGACAACCTGTGCAATCAGGCCTACGATGCAGCCCAGGTGGACGCCGTGGTGCAAGAACTTGGCTTGGCCGTGCCTTCAAAAGCCACGCCGCCGCCAGTTCAGATGCCCATACAAGTCCCCATCAAAATCACGAGCGTCCCCACTGAATTTCCACTGCAGACCATTTACAGAGATTTCCCTCTGACAAAGAATGGGTCAAAGCAAATCAGACAGGGCTTTGATATCAAGGAGCAAAGTCCATTTGTTTTGCTGATGGGGGAAGCCAACAAAAACGGCAACAGGATGTGGATCAGGTTCTCTCCTGCAGAACTTGATGTGTTGATTTCAAAAGATATTTTCACTCACATTTTGGATGCTCTGCAGAAGCAGTCACTGGCAGACCCTATCATGGTGGGTGAAATCACTCTGAGTCTTTTGGTCAATGCACAAAAGAAGCATCTGACATCCGTGTGTTTGCAGAGGAAAGATTCTCCCATTAAATTATTTTTGGCAGAGTCTAGTTGGAGAATGCTCCACAGAGTAAGGGAGAATCTGGCCTTCCACATGAAGGGGCTGACTGACATGGCATTGATGGTCAAACCGCAGTGGTCTCTCTTGATTTCTCATTGTAAGAAGTACTGTGCTCAAAAGAAAATAAAGAAGCTACAGACTTTACAAGCATTGGGACAGGACAGGATGGAAGCTCTGATGTGTGAGGCAATGAAGTGTTGCACTTCCCCCTACCCTCAGTCCATTTTGCTTGATGTGCAGTGCTATCATTTGGATTACTTTGCAGAACACATGTTCTCTGTGAAAAAGAAGTGTTAGTTGTTATAAAAAGAAAAAAGTCACCCCAAAAAAACTAATAAAATCAAAGAAAACCAAAGAGAAAAATTTAAAATGAAAAAAAAACCAAACACAAAAGTATAAAATTGAAAACCAAAGACAAAAATATAAAATGAGAAAATGAAACCTAAACATTGTTATAATCTGATTCTATTCCACCATTTCATTTTCCCAGATGCAAATAAAAAAGATGTGGAGAGCCTTCCTTGGTGCACCACCACTGCAAACAATAAGAGAAGCTTACTCGCTGCTTAGTGCCGCAGTTGGGTCTGGGTAACTAACCCAAAATAAAGTTGTATCCAAATTCTTTACCACTCAAAATGATATCAAGAAAAGCTTTTGAATACTATTCTCTCCCTCAAATGAAGCTCACAGAGCAGTTAGTTTTTAATTTTCATTCAAAAAGATGAGTTTTAAGAAAGTTTAGTAAAATTGTAGGAAATGAAGGAAAATACAAGTCAAAATCAATTGGAATCAGTTGAAACTTCTCTAAAAGCTGAAGGTAGTTCTAATTCAACTCACCCTACTCAGATCTTGACTCAAAAGTGGTTGGTTTGGTAGCAGCTCCATCAGATAGAAAATTCACTGTCAGCTTTCCGACGGAAAAAATTGTTGTAATATAAATGAGAAAATAAAACCTAAACATTGTTAAAATATGATTCCATTCCACCATTTCATTTTTCCAGATGCAAATAAAAAAGATGTGGAGAGCCTTCCTTTGATATATTATCTTTGCAAACAATAAGAGAAGCTTACTCGCTGCTTAGAGCCGAAGTTGGGTCTGGGTAACTAACCCAAAATAAAGTTGTATCCAAATTCTTTACCACTCAAAATGATATCAAGAAAAGCTTTTGAATACTATTCTCTCCCTCAAATGAAGCTCACAGAGCAGTTAGTTTTTAATTTTCATTCAAAAAGATGAGTTTTAAGAAAGTTTAGTAAAATTGTAGGAAATGAAGGAAAATACAAGTCAAAATCAATTGGAATCAGTTGAAACTTCTCTAAAAGCTGAAGGTAGTTCTAATTCAACTCACCCTACTCATATCTTGACTCAAAAGTGGTTGGTTTGGTAGCAGCTCCATCAGATAGAAAATTCACTGTCAGCTTTCCGACGGAAAAAATTGTTGTAATATAAATGAGAAAATAAAACGTAAACATTGTTAAAATATGATTCCATTCCACCATTTCATTTTTTCCAGATGCAAATAAAAAAGATGTGGAGAGCCTTCCTTTGATATATTATCTTTGCAAACAATAAGAGAAGCTACTCGCTGCTTAGAGCCGAAGTTGGGTCTGGGTAACTAACCCAAAATAAAGTTGTATCCAAATTCTTTACCACTCAAAATGATATCAAGAAAAGCTTTTGAATACTATTCTCTCCCTCAAATGAAGCTCACAGAGCAGTTAGTTTTTAATTTTCATTCAAAAAGATGAGTTTTAAGAAAGTTTAGTAAAATTGTAGGAAATGAAGGAAAATACAAGTCAAAATCAATTGGAATCAGTTGAAACTTCTCTAAAAGCTGAAGGTAGTTCTAATTCAACTCACCCTACTCATATCTTGACTCAAAAGTGGTTGGTTTGGTAGCAGCTCCATCAGATAGAATATTCACTGTCAGCTTTCCGACGGAAAAGGTTGACATCTCTCAAAGTCATTTTTAGACAGAAAAATCAATTTTGTCAGTGCTATGGATAGTCAGAGCAGCTTTCTCATTACATTTCCACTATTGAAAATGAATGTCAGTGAATTTAAAGCAGTCATTTGATCAAAATAAATAGGGGGTGTGTTCTCAGTCAAAATGTTAGGAAAGGTCAGGTCAGAATGACTTGTCAACAAAAGTAAGTGAAGAGAAAGACCACTAGATCACTTGGCTTGATTCAAAACTAAATTGAAACCACAACAACTAACTCGTCATCAAAACACGAGACTGAAAACTTTCAATCGAACTTGAATCGTAAAAGGTAGCGAGGGAGAAAAAAAATCACAAGGATAACAAAATAAATAAAATATATTGAGTCTAATAAATAAAAAAAAATGAGCTTGACTCAATAAAGGCTTTTCAAAGCCTTCACAGCCTCACAAAACACATCAGTCTGAAACAAAAGAGAAAAAAACTTGTAAGTGAACAAAGTACACTGCAAAAACTACAACATTAAATTAAGAGGAGAAAAAAAAACTTACTCAACGACGGTGCGGGTGTCGCCTCTTCCAGGGCACCACCTGATCCTCTTCATCATCCTCGTCATCATCATCTTCTTGCTGCTGCGGCACCCTCCGGATACCAGACCCTCCAGCTTCTTGCAGATCGATGTGACTGGGTACATAGTGATGCTGCGGCTGTTGTTGTTGATGCCGTAGCTGCTGTTGCTGCGGCTGTTGTTGTTGTTGCCGTAGCTGCTGCTGTTGTTGCAGCAATAGCTGCTCCATATGTTGCAGCTGCTGCTGCAACATACGGATTTGCTGTTGTTGAGCGCCGTCCCTGCTGGGCTCCACGGCCGACCCCTTAGGGTTGTACCCAGGCCATGCCCCAAGCCGCTGGTGAACTGGGCGCTGTAATCAGAAAAAAGGCCCTGTCAATACCCCACGCGTACCCACTTAACTTCAACAGGGAGTAGCGACAGAACACTTACACGGGCAGGCGGCAGCAGGGCGCGCGGGGCCGGCACCAGCTCGGGGTCGTCCTCCGGGTCACGGGCAGGAGGGAGGCGCGCCACCGACCCCTCGATGGCCTCGGCTACCGTTCGACGACGAGCCGGGGCGCGGGGTGCCGGCGCCACCTCGGCCACAGGCTTCCTGAGAGGGGGCCTCTTGGCGGCGTCGACCGGGCGCTTGTTCCCGCCTCCGTGGTAGGGGGCCACCAAAGCCCGCGCCGTCTTCCTGGCCGCCTTGGCCAGGGGGGGCTCGCTCTTGGTGGCGGGGGCCTCGGGGGCAGCGGCCTGGGCGCGGTGGAGCGCCTCCGCCAAGGCCTCCTTGCTGAGCTTGGCCGTGGTGGCGGGGGCCTCGGGGGCAGCGGCCTGGGCGCGGTGGAGCGCCTCCGCCAAGGCCTCCTTGCTGAGCTTGGCCGTGGTGGCGGGGGCCTCGGGGGCAGCGGCCTGGGCGCGGTGGAGCGCCTCCGCCAAGGCCTCCTTGCTGAGCTTGGCCGTGGTGGCCTTGGTGGTCGCCCTAACCGGGATCCTGCTCGGTTTGCTGGTGGTGCTGCTGGAAGTGGCCTTGGTGGGCACGGCGGGCACGGCGGGCACGGTGGGCACGGTGGGCACGGTGGGCACAGTGGGCACGGTGGACACGGTGGGCACAGTGGGCACGGTGGCGGTTGCGTCGGATGGCTGAAAAAAAAAAAACACAACCGAAATTTCAAACACACACCCTCCGAACGCCGCGCCGCCGGCGATACCCCGCGCGCCCCGAACAGCTGAGCCGGCCGGTACACTGGTAGCGTCACCCCTCCCCTCCCCTCACCCTGCCACGGCGCGCCGCGCCGCACCGCGCCAACGAGGGATGCTTTGACAAGTGGAAAACCGGCAAAAGACAAGATTTTCCGAGCAAATTTTCACGCGCCTCGCTCCGGCACAACCAGGGCAGGGCCCTGGAGAACGAATCATAGACCAAAACATCAGGATGACACAACAAAAGCATGAGTTTACATTCAGAGGGAAGGACACGATGCACACATTTTCGGCCGATTTTCACTCAACTTTTCGGAATTTCGCGACAATTTCACCGCGCCTCGCTTCGGAAACGCGCGCCGGAACGCCCGGACAGTCAGCAGACGCGAAAACAACACTAGATCCAAGGGAAACAAAGAGACTTTGTTTTCACAGAGGGGGAATGCCACGCACTAACACAGACCGATTTTCGCTAAAGTTGTCGGAATTTCACGACAATTTTACCGCGCCTCGCTTCGGAATCGCGCCGAGACGCCCAGACAGACAGCTGGAGCCGTCAGAAAGAAATCCAACCTCCTAAAGCGCGCGAGCAGCCCCGAGCGGGCCACGGCGCCGCGCCACGCTAATCACTCATCACACACTGAAATAACACTTTCCCCATGAATTTGTCTTCGCCGCGGGCACGAATCGACGAGGAGGACACAGGATGAGCGAGACGAAAGCTCAAAAAAGCCAGAAGGGCAAAACAGCGAACGCCAGAGAAGGGCGACCACCGGCGAAACATTCCCACGCACATTTCCAAACTCACCTCTTCAAATATCTCCCCCGAGAATGACATTTCAATTGACACTACCTCTGAAGATCCAGAGGAAACCTCGAAATCTCTTTCGAAGGATTCATCCATTTTTTAAAAGATATTCCGATCAGACAAAACTAACTCACAAACACGACTTTCCGCTACAACGACTCAACAAGCAATGGCGCAACACGGTTCGAAGGGTTGGGGGTGGGTTCAAAAACGGAACCGGATAAGTGGTCAGACCCGGTCATTTTTTGACCGGCATAATTTGAATTTTGACAGAATCTAAACTGATTTTATACCGAAAACGTGTTGTCAACACGTCTAGGATAATATTTCAGATCGTTTCGGTAAAGGGAAACAATCAAAGAGAGATAGCAGAGACTCAAACGCGGGGGCTACACTGTTGTGAATGGCGCGAAAACGGCGCGAAAACGGCGCGAAGATTTCTCTGCGAAAGCGTTTATGTTTGCCGATAGATTAAAGCAAGGGCGTTGTGAAAGTAAATTACAGAAAAATAATTCGTTCGAAGAAGTGCTTATGTTTTTGCGATGACATGCCCGGTTTGTCTAAGATAACGGCCTGTTTGAATCACGGCAGGGCGAGGGGAAAGGGGGAGGGGGCGGCAAGCGCCCCGGCGCTCAGCTCCGCCCGGCTCGGCTCCGCCCGGCTCGGCTCGGGCCGCTTCGGCTTGACTCGGCTCGGCACACGGCCTCACTGTAAGCTCACGTGATAGCCTAGCGGTCAGCGAGGCGGGGCGCTGCGTTGCATGAGGCGGCCGGCCCGGGTTCGCTTCCCGCTGGGCGCTCAAGTGTTTTCGTCGTTTTTTCAGAGTGTACTCACCGTCAGGGGGCGTCCGCTGTGCGCCGCGGCCGCGACAGGATAAAAGGCCTCGGCGATGAGGCCGCGACATCATTTGACGTCGAGCAGGCACCGCGATGAAGTTTCCTCGTTTCATGTTGAATGTGTGGAACCAGAAGGAGCTGGAGGTCTGCCCAGCAGACGGCACAGTAGAGATATGGAAAAAAGGGTTTCTGAAAGATGTTTATACACTCAAAGAGGTGGAAGAGTTTTATTTGGAGAGGCAGTGGTTGGTCCCCAAAATCAATGCTCACCTCAAAGGAGAGACCAGGGAGCACCTCGGCTTCTACGACAGGTTGCAGTCGCATGTGATACACTACATCGAGCTGCGCGACAAGCCGTTCGTTGTGTTGGAGAGAGACAACAACTTCAAAGAGGTGAACGGCATCCCACAATTCTGTGAGGCCTATCTAGGGGTGACATCTTGGACCAGCCTGTGCGAACACGCGTCCGCCATCCTGGACATCTTGACCGGCCCAAGGGTGTCCTAGTCACACACCGGTGCACGTTGGGTTGCCTACCCTCCCGGCGTCCGGCTCACTGGAGCGGGGCGGCGTTCGGGGCGGCTAGCGGATGACGTCACCACCGCGACCCCAGGCCGCAACCTGGGGGCACCACGGGACTATGGGGCACCATGGCCCCAGGCCACTACCGCGGACCCGCTACCCCAGGCCGCTACCTGGGGGGACCACGGGACGATGGGGGGCCACGCCCCCCACCCCCACCCCCGCTACCCGGGACTATGGGGGGCCACGCCCCCCACCCACTTGGGTTAGGCAAGGTTAGAGCCGAAAAAGACGCCGACCAGCTTAGGTTACGCTAGGTTACAGCCGAAAAAGACGCCGACCAGCTTAGGTTAGGTTAGGTTACAGCCGAAAATGACGCCGGCCTGCTTAGGTTACGCTAGGTTAGAGCCGCAAAAGACGCCGACTCGCAAAAAAAAATCACCAAAAAAAAAAAAATTTCAAAAAAATTTCAAAAAAATTTTGGCCCAACCCGGGACTATGGGGGACCACGGGACCAGGCCGGGACGATGGGGGTACCATACTACTCACCATCGTTCGTGGGGTGTCACATGTACGTCGTATGCAGCCTTGGACTGGTCAGGGGACTAGGGCGGTGGGGTGGGGGCTCGCCGCGGTCGGAGTAGGGGTACGACCCCTGTCCTCCCCGCGCCCCGCCGCCAGCGTTGGCCAATGAGGAGCTGGCATGTGCGCGGCATGATTCAAACGTCGGCCGGCGGATTGTTAATCTGACATTCTCATTATTTTTCATGTTTGTTTGGGAGATCACCATTCATGTCAAAATTGCTTTGTTTGAATTCGTCATGTCTGAAAGAGTCGGCGCGTCGGGCAAATGCAAGTGGGCTGCAGACTATCTCTGGTGAAGCCGGCCAGCTGAGCGCAAACCAGGAAAGTGAAGGAAACCTCACTAGCCGGCGCCAATAGGGTTCACACGCTCTCAAGACGCACAAAAATTCTAAGTCCCGATGTTGGCGTGGGTTGCCTTGGCGGGCCGCTCCGCACCCCCCTCCACCGCGCGCCGCAGCCGCGCGCTTCCCGCCTACCCCCACCCCCGCACGCAGCAGCTCGCTGCGGCCCGCCCGGGCCATGTGCTCGGAGCCGCGCGGCCTGCTCCCCCAACTAATCCGGTAGTCTCGGGGTAAGCGTCCGCGCTACGAAGCTACAGGAACGGGGTTCAACTCTTCCCGGCCGCGGGCGCACAAGCGTCAAGCGTCGTTCGGCGGGGAGGCGAGATCGGTCAGCATGTTAGAGAGGCTAGATAGAAGGAACCTAACAAAAATCGAAAAAGGAAAACAATTTTTGTCCCGCGATTAGCCGAAAATTTATCGACCACCGGATAGCGAGCACGTACATACATCGTTCCATCGAGACGCACAGCACATGCAAGCGACAGGGACGGAGGTCGTACATGTCAGTGGAAGCACCCGCGCAAAGATGAACAAAATTGGGAAGCCTCCCGGGCGGCTGGAAGTTGTGGGGGGCCGGCCGCGACCTGTACAGGGTTGCAGCTGTCGTGTGCCAGGCAACTCACTTGCACTACCTTCGTCCACATGCCCTGGACATGGTTGGTGCAACTGGGTCCATACAAAGTTGTTGCAAAGATGTACCCCTCGACCGAACAGTGCGATCCGGCGCTTTTGCTAAAGTTGCAGTTTTCGCGGCCCTCCGGGTCGGGATCCTGGACCGCGGCTCGCCAGTCCCCCCCCCCCCCTGCGGCTCCTTTCGCGCGCCTACCTGCTTTTCAACTATGACTGCTCCGCGGCATCCATTGTTTGAAATTATCTACCCCTTTCTGGAATGCGGGCAATGCCTGACATCATTTTTTACCTACGAAGGGGCTCATGAGCATGCTTTGACTTGTCATAGCCCAGGTGAGTGATTCTATCATAGTGCATAGTGCATAGTGCATCGCCAACCTACGATGTACAAGAACCTAACCGAAGAAGCTTATTTTGTTCAAAGTCCTGTACCGTTCGGGCTTCGTTTGCTACGTAAAGCGTGTCTCGCAGGTCACGCTTCCCCTTCTCCTTTAATCTGTACGCGGTGTAGGAGCGTCTATTTGTCTCACAGTGAGGCTCGCCAATGTGCTAGAATGCACATTTACGGCTAGCGTAGAATTTTTGAAGTCAACCTGTTCATTGTGGTGTCCAATTATCTAAGTCAGCTTGTTTATTTCTTTATTTAGAGGACATGCACCGGGAAACGACCCGGTTTGCCCGCACTTGCGGCTCTAGTTGAATCATCGAGAAAAAAGGATGGTCGAAATCTCAAGATAGATGTTCCAAGAAAATAAAGTGGCGCTGAGAAAACCTCGTGTTTTTTTTTTCTTTTTTTTCTTCCTTTTTTTTCATTAGTGTTATTCGTAATCCCCGCCCTGTTTTAAAGTACCGATTGATATTCTTCAATTGTCCAATTTTGTGTATTCCTCATTCCCTTTTCCATTGCATTTACCTTACTTGTATCATTTCATGTCATTTCTCATTAACATGTCACAATTTATATCATTATTTCATTTATAGTCTCGCTTATTCACCATTATTTATTTCACTCTCATCACCACTCAATTCAAACTTTTGTCACCAGTCTCTCATACAAACACGTTTCGCGCGTTAGAATTTCTCATATAACCGCGTGTGTTTGTATTGGCCTGGGCAACCTAACCCTAAATTATCCCCGGGGAGAAGGAAAGAAGGTCGTCTATGCTGCCACCACAAGACTACCTATAGATAAAAAGACAAGAAAAAAGGAAGATACTCGCAAAAACGTGGACATGAAACATGGTAAAATTAGTTTTAAGTCGCATTGGCCAATGCATGAGGTAAAGTACTACAAAAATCAAATTGGACATCAGAACCCCCCTTCTCTTTCTACACTTATTCTTAAAATAGAGGCCTCAGTCTTGATTCTCAATAATAAAATTACGGTAAGGAAGTCCAACCTAGGTCTAATAATGCTTTAATTTGTCGAAAAAAATTTTACTCTTCCGAGTTAACTTGGATTTGTCCACTTTTCCTTTGTTACCATAAATTGTACAAAGCTTTGCGATTGCTTATCTCGATAAAGAACGACAACTCTGCAGCATAGTAACAGACAACAAGTATATGTGCATATTGTCGGTGGAGAAAAATGGGCGTGGCTTCATACGAAAAGACACCGCGAAAAGAAATGAAAACATAGAGCTGTAATGAATGTTCATCCGAACAGACTAACAGCGGAAAGGAAGAAAACCTTATCACCTACGTCCCTTCAGGCAGTACTCCCTTCCTGGAGACTCCTGAAAACAAAATGATTGCTCCAAACGTTCCCCTGAACGTATTTGCAATGGAATTAGAGGAATACCTAACTCGTCAAAATTAACCGCAAAACATTAATATCGATTCGGAACTTAATAATCATTTGAACGTTTCCTGAACGTAATTACGTTGTTCTTAGAGGAATACTTAACCCTTCGAAGTTGACTATAAAAACATTATTGTCAGCGTTTTGCAAATACCTGCTTCTTTGTAACTTTTGTTTCATATGATTGACATGGGTCATCCTATTCCAAATTCTACCATTGGGTTCTTTGAAACTAACAATATACACCAGTTTGGATACTCTCCTCTTTATAACCCCCAATTTATATTTAGGCTGGAATTTTAAAGGGTTGTATTTTGTTGCTCTTCTATCAAAGTAAACAAATACTGCCTGTCTCTTCTGGAACTCAACGTCAGACTTATTCCTGTCATACTTTTGTTTGTAAGTATTTCTGGCTTTAGCCTGTGCTAATCTTGCTTGGCTGCGGAATAATTCAAGTGTTCTGATTCTTTGTTGTAGTGAGCTCTGTTGTGGAAGGACTGATTTAAGTGTCGCCGGATCATCTAGTATTCGTCCAAAACATATTTGATGTGAACTCAACTTAGTTGCTAGACCTGGAGTTTTATTAAGATTAAACTCTACTAAAGGTAAATATTTATCCCATTGAGTAAACCTAGATTTCATATTATCTATCAAAAACCGAAGCGCAGATACTACTCTTTTAACCTGCGACTCTACTCTACCACTAGGAAAATGAGCATTCGAAGGACTAACTATGAGCTGAACCACTAACCTCTCCAAGAATTGTTGCAATACTTTGCATTTAGATTGAGGTCCTGCGTCCAGATGGAGTGTTGTGCACAACCCATACCTCGAAAACCAATCAATCAATCCTTCTATCAAGGATTCTGTGCAGGGTTTCTTACTAGGCTTCAAAAGAACTAGGTTAGAGAAGCTATCGCTTATAACTTGACATTGTGAGTATTTAGCATGCGCACAGTAAATATGAGTGAAGTCAGCACTGATATTTTCAAAAGTTTCAGTAGATACCTGGGACTCCAGTTTACCGTAATTTTTGAACGCTAATTTATGTTTACTACAAACTAGACAAGACTTAATATAATTGTCAACCAATTCCTCCATATGGGAGAAATAATAATGTCTACGTAAAATTAGGAGCATTATACTACGTCCACTGTGCAAACTCATATCATAAAAAAATTTGAGTATGCTTGGCACCAAAGATTTTGGTACCACACTTCTTGGCGGTGCCGTGTTTGTCACAAGCAGTCCTTTCTTCAGTGCATATTTTGGCACTCCTTTAACCCTATCAGTTTGTAAGGTTGGTTTACCATTGGAGTCAAACGTTGCTATGATTTGCAATAGTTGAGGATCTTCTCGTTGAGCAGCTATAAAATTATGAAGCGCTGGTATTTTTCTGCTCTCAAAGCATTGCTTGTCCAATGTCTCTCTCAACTTGAACCTGATGTCCATCAGTAATTTACCAAGAACATTTTTGGAAATTATGTTTGCACACTTAATGCACAAGCAAGTACCTAAAAAGTTATCACAACGGAAATTTGTATATATTATGAGTTTTGGGAAAGTTTCCAACAACAGAGAAGCCATCATAGAATTTTCACAAAATTTAGCATTCAAACAAGCTCTTAAAAATTGCACATTTTCTATACTCTTTACATCTGCTTTATCTTCACTTTGTTCTGCTACTGGGTCCTCAGTCCTTGAATTGACGTTGAATTGTACCAGGTGGGTCACGGACCCCGTGAGAAATGGTTACTATGCAACCCGCTTGGAGCCCTGCATCCGGGCTTGCCTATGCGGCAGTGGGCGGGCGCACGGCAGGGCTAGGGTGGCCACCCGTCAAGTCCCGTTACGTTCAACTCGAGCAGTCGGACCGCGGACACCACGCGACCTCCGCGGCCGTCGCGAGGCCCCCGCGGACACCGCGACGACCACGGCGGGCCTCACGCGGACATCGCGACGACCACGGCCGCGAGAGTCCGCGAGAGGCCTGCCGTGGTCGTCGCGGTGTCCGCGGGGGCCTCGCGACGGCCGCGGAGGTCGCGTGGTGTCCGCGGTCCGACTGCTCGAGTTGAACGTAACGGGACTTGACGGGTGGCCACCCTAGCCCTGCCGTGCGCCCGCCCACTGCCGCATAGGCAAGCCCGGATGCAGGGCTCCAAGCGGGTTGCATAGTAACCATTTCTCACGGGGTCCGTGATGTTGCGCTCCCCCGCGCAGGTTTGAATACGCGCGGGCGCGGCCGCTGCATCCGCCGCAGCCGCGACCCATATCCCTAGTGTCAGCAAAATCAGCCGCCGGGCGCGTCGCGAAGGGCCCGAGGCCCGGAGCGACGCGGCCAGCAGCGGGCAGTCGCAGCCCAACCAGGAAACCCACAAGGTGAGCCGAAGTCCGCTGAGAGTGACCGGGGTGAACATGCGTTGGGGAGTTAGACCAATTGTCATGAGTACCAATCAATCAATCTCGTAATAAACCATGGTTACATCGCCACTCTCTCATTTACTGACTTAGCTGGGTCCGTAACTTGGCCCACAAAACATCTGGTGCATCGGCCGGGCTTACCCCAGCCGACCGCGTGGCGGGATGGGTGTTCTAAAATCCTGAACAACTTTTTGTCAAGGGGATTTTTCCCTTCCTAAATTCTCCCTCTCCTTTTAGTCCGTGTAGTTTTTCAGTGCAAGTGTTTGTGTTGTGTTTGCGTTCATAGTGCTGCTGTGCCTGTGCTCCGTTGTGCCACTGTCGTGTCTATGCCCGTGTCTGTGTCTGCGTCTGTCTTGTGTCCACCACGTGTGAAAAGTGTAGTGTGTGTCGTTGCGACGGCCGAGCGGAAACAAAGTGAGTAAAGTGATGTGTCGTACTGTGTCTGTGTGGGGAAACGCGGTGCGCGCGGGGCGAGGGTACCACGCGCGGAGCGACAGCTCGGGGACCGTTTCGAGGAGTGCGTAGGATGAACGACATGCCGCGCAAAGTCCGGCAATGGGTGAAAGACCAACTATAGCCCAAAATATAGTCCATACTTGTCAACTCGAAGACGGCTGCCGCCAGCCGGTTGTGAATGTCAAGCAAGGCGGTGACATGGCGACCGGCAGGGACAACTGTCTTAGTTGTGAAAAATCAATTAATATTGGTAATAAGAGCACACTACATTGCTCTAAGTGTCAAAAGTGGATACATAGAACCTGTGCTAATGTGGATAGTGAAATTTTCTCTAAAATCAAGAATTCTGAACTTCTCTTTAACTGTACCAACTGCACGAGTCAAGGTCAGGTTATGTTCCCCAGTGACAGCTCGTGTCTAGACTCTAGCCTGGACGAATCTTCAGAACCTAACTCCAGTTTAGAAACAACAATAGAGTCAAGTAATTCTACCATCTCTAAGTTGAGGGAAACCAACAGATCCCTGGAAACTGAAGTAAGATCACTTAAGTCAAGAATTGAAAAACTTGAAAAAACTGTTGAATCTATGATCAAGGCATCCAATCTCAGTCTCAAGGAAATGAATAATAACAACTTGATTCCAATCAAAACTGCTAAACAACAGTTACCAAGAATAACTAACTTCTCCAAAAATGTAATTATTATGGAGAATGGGGACTTACTCAACACCCCTAGCCAAGTCACTATCGCCCACTGTGTTGCCAAAGATCTCAAAATGTCTGACGGCATAGCTAAGAAAATTAGACAACATTTCAATATTAATAGAGATGAAATTGAAAATGAAGCTCAAGTAGGTAGTGCTATCCTACAATACACCAACGGAAGAAGCTTTCTACATCTAGTTACTAAGGAATCTTCTCACGACAAACCCACTTGGAAGAATTTTAGGAAGACCGTACAACACATGGCTGAAGTCTGTAAGGAAAATGGAATTGAACAACTCGCCATGCCTCAATTAGGGTGCGGACTTGACGGCCTACATTGGCCTCAGGTTATGAGACTCCTAAACTCTGTCTTCTCTGAAAGTGACATTAAGGTCAAAGTACTCTATCTCAATCCTGACCAGGAACGAGTCTATAGGGAAGGGATAAACAATGAAAGAATTAGAAACTCCCAAATTGATGAAACCAAAAGAATCTATGTTATTGGTGACAGCCATGCCAGGGACCTTAGTCTCATCTTAACTAATCTATCTGGAAAAAACATAAAGTGTTTTGCCCAATGTACACCCGGAGGAACTTCCGAGCTGATTACTAAAAACCTAAATTCACATGTTTCCCATCTTAAGCCCACTGATACTCTTGTTTACATATCAGGTACAAATGATATATATAAATCTAATAAGGGCCCTTCAATCTCTCCAGCAAATGAGGCTAAGAAGTTTGTTCTGTCTCATGCGCTCCATACAAATGTCTTAATGGCCAACGTGCCACTAAGACGTGATAAAATAGAACTCAATGATTGTGTTAATACTTATAATGATAATTTCATAAAAATAACTGAAGAATTTAAGAAAAACTCCTGTCATCCAGATAGAATTAGAATATTAGATTTCAAATCAATTATGGAGAAGGATCTGTATCTAAAAGATGGTATTCATGCCAATCTTGAAGGGAAATATACCCTTTGCAATGAAATTTTGAAGAATGTCAGTAACATGACGAAACAGCCCTTTTCGCTTCTCTAGACAACCTGACCTCAGGGCGAATCTCCAAGAAAACTTAGGTCTAAAAATCCTCCACTTAAATGTCAGGGCAATCTCTAACAAAAGAAATATTATTATTAAAATGTTGAAGGAGGAAAATCCACAATTTGCTGTCTTAACAGAACACTGGCTTGATAACGAACAGATCAAAAATTATCTGCTACCAGACTTCAATGTTAGGGCCTTCTGTTCCAGGAAAAATGGTTATGGGGGGGTGATGGTACTTGTCAATAAACAAATTGATAACTTTGTTAAACCTCTCAATTCACTAAATGATCTCACTAGAGAAAATATACTAGAAGTTGCTGCAGTTACATATCAACATAGGACCCATAATCTTAATATTATTGGTGTTTATCGACCTCCAAATGGACAAATGGTTGATGGGGAAAACCATTTCAACCTGGCAATGGATTTGTTACACGATATCATGATAACGAACCATACTATTAATGCCAACAATGTCATTCTAGGAGACTTTAATATTGATATACTCCAACCAACGAGTAAATCAAACCTCTTTCTTTATCTCATGAAATCAAACAACTACGAACCTCTGTTTCATACCCCAACCAGGGTAACCAATAGCACATCTACCTGTATTGATAATATCATCATAAACTGTAGCGACAAACTACTAGTTAATCCGGTGATAAATAATTATAACCCAGGCATATCAGATCACAACCTACAAACAGCCGAACTAAAATTTAAAGAACGTATTAAAAAACCAGCTCCTATAAAAATCATAAACAGAATTATAAATAAGACAAAACTCCAGCAACTAAATGCCAAGCTAGCTAACGAAAAGTGGGAAGATGTGTATGACCAACAACATCCAGAAGCTGCATATGATAATTTCATTAGCACTTTTAAGTATCACCTTGATCTTATATGTCCTATGAAAACTAAGGTAAAGAAAAGAAAAAAGGTACCTAACATGTGCTACACCAAAAAAGTTAATGAACTCTCAAACCTAATTAAGCTTACTATACTCTCTATTAATAATGAAATCGGGGATACCGACCAGTTGAAATTAGAACTCAAAAATCTCAAAAGGAAATATAAAAGAGAAATAAATAAAAATGTTAAGTTAGCTAATGGAACTAGGATCAGGAATGCCAAAAATAAGTCTAAGGAAACTTGGAACATTCTAAATTCAGTCATAATTAATGACGACGATTCACAGAAATTTGAGAGTATTGAGCTCCATGAAAATGGACATATATATACAGATCCCAAAGAAGTAGCTAACACCTTTAACAGGCACTATCTACAAGTACCCCAAAAAATTTGTGATAAACTTGAAAAAGTTAATTTTAATATAGACCGGGTACCAAAAAATGAAAAGAACATTCATATTAAACTAACTAATATTAATGAGGTTTTAAAAGTCATTAACAACCTCAGGAATTCCAACTCTGCAGGTACGGATGGCATTTCTAACATTCTCATCAAAGAAACCAAAGAATCAATAGTCCACCCTCTAACATTCATTATCAACTTATGTCTTACTACGGGACATTTTCCTACAAAGCTCAAAGAATGCATAATTAAACCTATGCATAAGAAAAACTCTAAAGTTAGAGCAGATAATTTCAGACCACTAACTATTACTTCCTCCTTCTCAAAAATATTTGAAAGAATAATTTTGGACAGGTTGGAACCCTTTTTGAGGTGTAATAACCTAATTAATGATAGGCAATTTGGATATAAAAAGGGAAAATCTACTATTGATGCAGTCACTCTAGCTGTTGACATAATTGCCAAGGCAAAGAGTGACAAAGATACAGTGCTTACTA
Organism: Stenchaetothrips biformis; assembly: GCA_030522485.1. Taxonomy (NCBI): domain Eukaryota; kingdom Metazoa; phylum Arthropoda; class Insecta; order Thysanoptera; family Thripidae; genus Stenchaetothrips; species Stenchaetothrips biformis. The sequence goes on along the minus strand of CM060095.1, from coordinate 4,551,014 downwards.
TCTTTTTAGATCTTAGCAAAGCTTTTGACTGTGTTAAACATGAAACACTTTTAGCTATTATTGAGAAAATGGGTTTAAGAGGGAACGCTCTAAAACTTATAGAATCCTTTCTCCTGGACAGGAAACAGTGTGTTGAGGTGACCACCTTGAATGAACATAAAATCTTTACTAAAGTTTTATCGGATATGGAAACTGTACTTTTTAATGTACCACAGGGCACAGTTATAGGTCCTTTTCTATTTCTAATTTATGTGAACACTATAGAGAGTCTGATTTCCCAGCTTGATGGAGTAGCGATTATCTATGTGGATGATACTAACATTATTATTAAAGCCAAGAATCTCCAACTTGCCATAGAAAAGGCTCAAAAAATTTTGAATGAAATAACAAAACTCTTCACCTCACTCAACCTTTCTATAAATTGGGAAAAGACCTATACGATGTTATTCTCCAACAAGGAGAAAATGATAGACATCCACGTACTGGAAAATACTGTGAAACCAGTAGAAGAAATTAATTTTCTTGGTTTAACACTGACTAATGACCTTAAGGCCAGGGACAGGTGAAAAAATGATCTCAGAAACTGCTGGGCCAAAACTTCTGATTTTTTGTCAAAATCTTACCCATAATGAAAAACTATTTCACCCAAAATCCCATCCCATTATATTAAGTGGTTCCTGAGATATAGGCCTTTTAATAATTTTGTAAGTATTCGTTAAAAAATTTCTGTGCGTTCCCCATTTTTGAAAATTGACCTGACCGGCATGATTTCTTGTTAGTCAAAGTCCAAAGAACAATCGTAAGTGACAGATTTCAGTTTCCGACACCCATACCAGAATACCAAATTTTCAACTTTGGCATTTTTCAAAAACCAAAGATTTCTCCTTTTTTAGTAAAAGACAATATTCAAAACCAGACTTCTGGGTGGAATATACAAAATCTGTCACTTACGATTCTTCCCTTTAACCTACTGAGTCAGTGGAAAAAATATCATTGACGACACTTCAAAGTATATGCGCACAGGACCACTTGAATGTTGAAAAAGTGTGTTTGGAGAAAAGGGCGTTTAAAGTTTGGTCACAGATTTTCATGCATTTTCAGCCTTTATTCAGCCTTTAAAGTGATAATCACAACAAATCTGGTCCTGAATCAAATTTCCCTATTAGATTAGCTTGTTTGGAAGGCTTAGGAGGTTTAGAAACATAAAAAGCTCTACATAATCATGCAGATTGGTCCCTAGAAACCCCCCGCCTGATAGGAGCAACCTTCCGCCTTCATTCTCTGAGCTTCTGCCTCTGCTACTTTCCCCCTTCTTTCTTTCCTCTCGAAGCGGGTTGGGGCATTCTCACTTTTGCTGATCCTGGCTAAGTCACTTCTTTCAGCCAGCTTTAAAGAAATTTCTGGTGTTGATTCCCCTCTGGTTTTGTTTTCCAAATACAACGCCACCTTCTTGCCCATGTTGAAGTCAGCCACTGCATGAATGACTCCCATTTCGAGCCTCGGCTTTGAGACAAAAATTTCTTTAGGGACTTTGTTCCAAAGCACAGAATGGAGACATTCGTTCTGGTTCTGAGTTCCACCTCTCTGACATCTAAAAAATTATAAAATGAGTTTACTCTTAAAGAAAAAGAAAAAAAAAAGAAAAAGAAAACAAAATACCTTGAAAGTAGTTCATCGTCAGACAGTCTCTTGTAGATGGGAAGAATATGCTTCACAACGGTGCTGCTCAGTTTGGTACTCATTTCCTTGTGAGATTTGGGCTTTGACTTTGCAGCTTTTGCTTTCTGCCAAAAACACCAGGAGTCAATTCCAGTGGGACAAAGTTTGTGGTTGGGCTTGCCATCAGTGGAGGAGCAATGATGAACAGTTGCCAATATTGCTTTCTTCATCTCTGGAATGTTATCCTTATTTTGCTCTATTGCCCTCCTATAATAAGCTGAAAGTTTGGACATTGCGTTCTTGGTCAGCTGCCCTTCACCTCTGCCTCCCAAAGTAATACCAGTAGCTTTGCATTTCCTCACTACTTCCTCCAAATTTTTGTACACTCTCTTGGAAATGTGGTTGAGACATTCTTCTTTCTCGATGATGATATCTTGTCCATAAGGTTTAACTTCATTCAGTCGGGCATGGGTTTTACAATCACCATCAGCTAGCATACGTTTAAATCTAAATCCATATTGTTCTGATCGAGACCATATCCTCACTGCACCCTCAGGTTCCATGCCTGGAGAGCTGCCGGTGTAGTTCCGATTACATAATCCAGAAGACACGTGTTCTTCATGCCAAGTGTTGAATTCTTCTGTATTGTCTCCCAAAGATTTTTCTGACAAGACACACCCATAACAATATTTTGACAAAATTTCAAAATCAACAACAAGGCCAGTATTTATATCAATAACAAATCCTATCCCGTAAAGTGATGTGAATCCCTTTTTCTGCCAAGTTCCGTCATAAGAAACATCAATATCTACCACTGTTTGCCCCTTAAGTGTATGGTCCTCCATTTCATAAGTCTCCCTAACCAGATTTCTTGCCTGAGATAAAACCTCATCTTTAAATTTCATAACATCTTTGTATAAAGCTTTCCTATGATCATCAAAACTCGGCTTACTCATGCAATTCATTCCCATTGTCTTACTAAATGTCGACATGCCTGCATGCCCAAGACCAATGCCAAGGAATGCTTCGGTCATTGAGCGGTTAACAGAAAATGGTGGTCTGGTACTTGTATGCTTCACTCGTTCACTGGACCAAAGTTCACTCATGTCAGCGTTACACACAGAACAAAAAACACTAATTTTTTGAGCAAAACCCTTTGCTTTACTCAACTCTAAACATAAAGTGCATTCATTGCACTCTTTGCACTTGCAATTTTGAACAATTTTTTTAAGTTCACCTACTGACACAATAACATATTGTGGTTCACAGTTCGTGTCATCACTATTTTGTAAGGCACTTAGTGGTAGTAATTCTTCAAACATCTGAATTTTCCTTCGGCTTGCTGTCACCTCACTATTTAAATCGGTTTCAGTGGCAATATTTTCAGTCACTGAGCTGGAAGTGGAGGGGCCCGTCTGCTGGCCATCTTGATTTGGAGGTGGGGGCGGGTTAGGTTCCCTCCTCTTCCCAGACTTGGCGGCTTTCTGGCGGTCAAGACGACGGCGTTTAGGCGTTTCTGGAGAGGGCTGGGGTTCTTCTGTCCGTTTCCTTTTGTTGTCAACCTTAGCTGCCAAGGCTTTTAGAGCCCGTTCCCTCATACCCTTTGACTTGGCCTTTGTCTTCGGCCGGCGCCATCTGCTGGAGTTCTCATGCATGTTTCTGTGATAAGACGAGATGACACACTTAGGGTGCTACTTTCGAGGTCAAGTGAATACCGATATAGATAAGTAAACAGGAATTACCTTATTAAATTACCTAAATGACGCGAAATCGCAGTGCACAGTGACGCCAACGAACGAAGCCCCAACGACTTTACAGTGTACACAACAACAACATCCCTTCGGCGCTGCCAACCAAAGTAACCACATTGCTTAAGTAAAGCCACTTTCGGTAATCAGTTGGTGCAAATTAAATTAAGTTACTAAAGCCAAAAATAATTTACTCATTATAAAAATAGATTTCTTGCATTTTTTTCCTCTCTTTTAGTCAAGTTTAGGTCACATAATTTGGAGTGTGAGGGTTGGTAGCGGTCTCCCCCCACCTCCGCTTGGCCAGCTCTGATTGGTCAGGACGCCCAGCGCGCTTTTTTGAAAGCAGGAGGCTCGTGGAAACGCTTTTAGCATCGGTAGACGACAAATTTTCACAATTTTCAAAAAAATTTCAAAACGGACGATTTTACTCAAATGCCGGGAATGCAGAGGTGTACGAAAAGATTTATTTGAGGGACTTCCGGGTCCCGGCTAATCAAAATCCCGACAGATCCTGAAAGAGGAAGGTCCAAAGGACCATTTTCCACCCAAAACTCATTTCATAAAATGTCACCGAATTTTTTCATTTTTTCACCTGTCCGTGGCCTTAAATGGAAAGCACAGATCCAGAAATGTATCTCTAAACTCAATAAGGGGATCTTTATATTAACCCAGACCTCACAAATTCTAAATAGGTGTGAAAATCTTCTGGCCTATAACGCACATTTCCACTCGCACCTAGCATATGGAGCTCTAATCTGGGGTAATCCTTATCTTAACAAAAGCTGTACCCAGTCTGTCTTCGTCAAGCAGAAGAAAGCTATAAGAATTCTGATCTATGGATATAATAAACTAAGACAAACGTGTAGAGGACTATTTACACAGCTACATATTTTAACGTTCCCATCTCTTCATTTATATCAGTGCTTTAAATATGTGAAATGTAATGGTTATTCCACAGTTGGTGAAAGCCACTCCTATAATACCAGAGGGACTCATAACTTATATAGAAATCACATGACCAATAAGGCAATTTCAGATCACGCCCTCCAAATGTTTAATTTTCTACCGGATGAATTTAAAGCCATAAATGAAAATAAACTATTCCTAAGGACGGTCAAAAAATGGCTCATACAGTATGAATTCTATTCAATTGATGAATTTAAGTTTAGGAAAAAATAATTATTTTATTGTTTTAGACCTTTGTTTCTTATGACTACAGCCTGTTTTACTCTGTAAACCATCTATGCTGTGAAAAATAAATACAATACAATACAATACATCGCGAACCCAGAAGTGTTAGACGCGCGCGCGGCCAAAGAAATTGCAACAAAATTTCTAGGCGAAATCGACAAACTACCGCTGGCACTAATTCCGGCAGTTACGCCAGAACAAGTGCGTGTTACAACGTTTTGCGAATTCTTCACTGGGGACAACGGCGTCAGCAACGTCTCGCCCGGGCTGAGAATCGTAGCACGCGAGAATGAATTCGACGACCTGCGAGTACCGAGCGTTAAACTTGCAATCCCAAAATTAATTCAAGCGCTCAAAGCCTACCTGGGTCACTGGACCCTCCCTCAAATCCAGGCTCTCCTCGCGGAAATTCTAATTTTGATCGCTGGCATCGATATCGCGGAAAAGGAGGCGGCTCGGCAACGACGGTTGAAGGAACAACGCAGCACTGTTAGAAAAGCCTCGTTGAATCAACGACACAAGTACCTACAATTAGAGTCGTTAACAAAAATTTATCGTAGCTTCTACAACCTATGTTGTTATAATACAAACATTCAACGAACTAATCGTTGGTTTAAAGAACCTATGTCGTTATAATAAAACATTCAACAAACTTATCGTTGGTTTAAAGAACCTATGTTGTTATAATAAAACATTCAACAAACTTATCGTTGGTTTAAAGAAAATATTTCGTTCAATGTAGATCATGTGTCAGTAAACAGAGAATACCGTTAAATCAACGTGGTTTTTGTTGATTTGACAATATGATTTCGTTCCACCTAAGAGCTGTCAAGCAAACCATGAAGTTAATTCAAAGTGTAGAACAGGCTAGCTGCGGAATTGACAGAACCATTTCATCATCCCTATAAGAACAAATGTCAATTCTAGTTATTGGTCACTCAGAGTAAATTTGTATTCACTGTCATGATGTTGATGACAAGAGTCACTCAGTAAATAATAGGACAAAAAAAGAAACCTAAAGCTTTTGGCACTATAAAGAATGTGTATTGCTTAAGCCAATGTGTCCACCGTCTCATTTGCAGGTTCCTTCTTCAAAGCTTGCATGAGTTCCAACAGCAATTATACAGAATAAGAGTGGTGATAGTGATGGTTGTTCTCAGCAGGATTCATTCTCTATCACTGACAACAAAATAAATTTAAAAATAGAGACAGACTGTGCCAGGAGTTATGATCCATTTAACAAGGAATGTAAATTAGTCTCACCTCAAGTGTTGCCCCTTGAAAAATCCAAATGGCACCAATACGATAAATTCCAAATAGAACATGTGAAGTAAGTCGAGACCACAGCAGCAGCATAGCATCTCTGTAAGATCACTTGGAAGATCACACTCTGCAGAGCTGTTACACAAGTTACGGAATAGAACATAATTGGAAGCATCGCTACGACCCAAAACCGCCGTGCACCACTCGCGACTTGTTCAAGTTCAGCGATAATGCATCTTGAAAGATTACAAAATCAAATCGCGACTGCAGCAATTCCGCCATACTGGTACGATGACTGACTGACATTTGTTTGTTTTCGCTTGTTTTGCTTGCTAAATGCATGTTACTTGGCATCAGTTATAGAGAGAAGCCTACCAATCGATCTATCGACTTTATTTCTATAGCCCATACCAAGTAACATCCCCTGTGATCGGCCGGCGTCGTCTGCCCTGTGTGTGTTTACTTACATGTCGCCATTGCTACGAACCAGAGAGCCTGGAATATTACGAACCACAGGCAGCGCACGGAGGATTTTGCTGTTAGCAAGCTTATTTCTCTAAATGGCATGCCCAACTACCGCTTTTAAGCCACATTCCATTAGATTTCGCCTTGCTGCACTGTTATTAAATGCTCTGCTTTGAGGCTTAACCCTCTATTGTTGCCATTATTTTCATTGCGTTCCTCAGGTTGCTTTCAGAGTAACATTATGGCTAGAGAGCCTTGAGTGGGTCCAGGCTCTCTAGTTAAGGCCATGTCAAAAAGTGTCTAACTTCCTTTTTTCTGTCACCAGGTCACCAGGTTATGTGAACTCTATGTTGGTGCTGCTTGGGCTCCAAGCCTGTCTTCTGATCCACCTGGCTTCTCCCATTACTCGGTGATGTTTTGATTCATGGTGCGCTGTCTTGGCTAAGGTATTTAATTAAAGTAAATTACTTTTCTGTTGTGATTCAACTTCACTTTGTTTTTTTGCTTCTAAATATTGCTGTCAATACTGAAGTTTTTTTTTGTTCATACTGTTGAAGAATCAGACTGTGAGCATTTCTATGTTGCACCGATTCTATCATCGCATTCAAAACTTTGCTTTCTTTGTTTTCAGACTATGACTGTCTGACATGAACTTAAAAGACACATATTCTAGCTAACCTTCAAGCAGGAAATTCTCTCTTGGGGCACATTATATTTTTGGTGCTTTTAAAACCATATGTGATCTGAAATGTATGTTTAGTTTGAAGGTTATATAAATGAAGATCGACTTTGCTAGGACATTGCTGATCGATGGCGAGTAATGGCATTTGATGTGTCCAAGGCCAGAGGGAAACCGTTGATGCAACTGCTCTGCTGGTTTTTGGGTGCGTGAAGTAAGTATTCCCATTTTGCTTATTTATATACATTCAGTTAAACGTGTCTCTGAGATTAGGTAGTGATATTTGTTTCGATTGTGAAGTTAACGTTAGACCGCTGCTTTCATCTTCATTTGTGCTGCAGATAGAAATTTTTAATTCAATTCTGAATTTTATAATTACTTCTCTTGCCAGGGAAAACAGGAAGACATTTAGGAAGTTTCAACTCTGGAAGCGATTCCAGTTTGGACGTGTTTTCTGGTACTGACTGTCTGGGAAGAAGAAACTTGCCAAATAAGGTGAACAAAAAAAAAAGGAGCCTTGTTCATTAGTTTCATATCAATAGCTGCTGGGCAGGAACATGCATGGTTTTTCTCTCTGTCAGGTGTTATTCATCAAATTCCATGTGTGCTGTACTTTAATATTTTATCTGAATTCAGTGCATGAAGTCGGAGTGCCAGGGACAGTTTAAAATCTGAGACCAATGCAGGTTTGAGCGTGGTCTGGTTGTGACGTCTTTTCCCCAGCACCTTGATGCTTTCAGACTTAATTTTTTTTCTATTAGTCCAATTAATGTTGTCTCTGACTTTGTTATGATAATAATCACTCTTATTTAATTTTTAAGACATTACCAATAACTTCCTTGTCTTATTTTTTGTGATTATGGCCTCTTTTTTTAAAATGTGGGTAAACTTTGAGTGTGAAATTTTGTCTCACCAAGAGATGAAAAATGGAGATTTATTCCAATGATTTAATTGATAACAGCTGTGAACAGATTTATTTTTGTGGTACAGTTGAAGAGATAGAGAACTTAAATCTTGAGCACAATTACATTGATTCTGTTAAATTAATATCTTTCAAATAATTTGAGAATTTATCCTTTGAAGAGAAAATACATTTTCTCTTCCTCTAGTTAAGTCTTTCCTTGTAAGATTCATATTGTGTTGAAAGCAGATGCAATGCATATGCTGTGGTGTTTGGGCCTCTCTTACTCCTTGGAACTCTTGATTTCCCTTTTGGGTCTATTTCAACAATGGATCTGTGAGCACACATTAATAATATTTCAGTAGCTGAATTAAAGAAACCGAAACGTATTTGCTCTGCAGACTAACCTCTGAATAAAGTCCAGGGTGTTCGCTAGTTCCTTTGGATACATTAAGTTGAAAACAAAATAGGTACAGAAAACCAAGGTCAGGGCTGACCTAAATGTTTTTACTGAACATCTGACCTCTCCATCAGAGGAAAAGAAATACTTCTGAGTTTCAAAAAGGTCTCTTCCTGCATAGTCAAAAAAAAAAAGGAAATCAAAATTACAATTAACTACTGCAAGTATTTATGAGATCTTTCCCGAGGAAAATCTTACCAACAGCATACATGCAGGGGGGGCCAGGAATAGTGTGCTGCTCCTCTACTGCATCTATGGCGGTTCCAGGCTGAGAAAAATCATAACATTAGAAAGTTTCCCAATTTATTCAAAACAGAAGTATGAAATGTATTTGCAGAGAGAAAAAAAATGGGAGGCTCACTCTGACAAATTTTACAAGTGTTGCTTGATCCTCTTTTAAATAATTAATCAACATGAGAATAATGGCAATAATAGCTGCTTCATTTTCATCACAGCCCTCTTTTACTGCATTCTTCATTTTGCGACGAATCTTTGGATTATCTTCATGTTTTGTCACCAGGAAGTCTACAAAGTCTTCCTTGACGACATCTAGCCAAGAGATTAAATCGCTCACAAAGTCAGCGTCTGTGAGAATTTGGAAGTGGATGTTGATTCCCCTTGGATTGAACAAAAATGGGTAGGTTTCTGCTATTTCATGTGAAGTCACCACTGTGTCAAGCTCATCAAGTAATTCGGGCTCATCAGGATCAGGTTCTTCGTTTTCTTTCTGGCTATCAGCTGCAGGTCTCTTGCGTTTCTTTCCCTTTTTCCTTGTTGATTGCAGTTGTGAATTAAGGTCCCTTCTTTGGAGACAGTAAGTTATCCTCATCTTTTCCTCAATTTCATCCCAGTCCCAATCCCTGCTTCTTTGTGTCACAAATATTGTTTTCAGTTCCTCAGTCTTTTCATGTAGACTTTCCAGAGATTCTCCTGGTGGTAGTGCGTCCACCCTCCATTGTACACAACCAGTTAACTGTGGCATGTTTGAGATATTCTTTTCCTGTGGTACTTTGTCCTTTCTGTTACTATTATCAAACCTGTTCTTTAATTTGTAGCATAGCTTTTCATCATCTGTGACCAATGGGACTTTTGGTTCACGTTTCCGCTGTCTCTCTTCTCCTCCATCAATTTTGATGTCTTTAAAACTCTCTGGATAATCTGCTACTATATCCTTGCTCAGGTCTGCGAAGAAACTTCGACTGACTTCTGGAATAGTGTCCTTCACATCTTTTACGATGATCCGTATAACTTCATCAACTACGCTGCCTTTCAATTGTCTCTTTTCACTTAACAAATGTCTTGTTTTGTTGTCCATTTTTGTCCAGTTAACTTGATAATTACAATGTCTCAGCTGCTGGCCAAGAGCATTACGACTGCGAGAGGAACCAGAAGGGCCTGCACCTGAATCCCCAGTGGAACTCCCTGTTGTTGCGGGCTCACCTGGAACACAAAATAAAGGTAAGATGTTAAGTTGTGTGGATGAAAAAGAGAGGGTATAAATTTATTTAAAAAGACCGCTATTTGTTAAGTTAATTTTGTCACAAGTAAGTGCCCTGCGGTATGAAGATAGATAGTTACACAATATGTTATTTTGAGTTTCCACAAAAGCTGCAGATAACTAAGAATATTTTGTGGGAGACTTTGCATCTTATCGGTACTAACCTCTCTTTTTCCATGTTGCGACCAAAGCCCTTGAAGGGAAAACTCCAACAAATTCTTTAATGTCACCCTCTTGAACGTATTTTAGGTTTGCTAATGATTGAATATCATTTGAGACAAGGTGTTCTGCCAGTCTTGTAGCTTGGCCTTCATCAATTTGAGGCAGGATTTCCTTGACATCACTGCTGATCAATCTTATCAGCTGTTCATTTTGGACATCCATCTATAATGTGAAAAGATTTATCAGCGATTTATGTTTCCACCCATTTGACGAATCCACTGTCAATAGTTTTACTTACGGCTGCAGTTTTTTTTTCTCCTGGAACTGTTCTATTCTGTAACCTTCGTAGGAATCGTGATCAAAATGATATGTCCGTTGCAACTCACTTTCAAACTAGCGGAAGCTGTCGCGGGCTGCTAGTGCCAGAGAGGTGGGGGGAGGGGGAAGTGGGGGAAGGGGGCGGAGGAAGACACTTCCGACCCCTCCGCGGTTATCTTCTTAATTTGATCGTAATTTCTTTTTTTTTCTTTTTCGTTCTAAGAAATATTATTTTTATTAGCAATGTTGGGAACAGTAAGGGATAGGACAATTGATTTCGTGCAGGGTGGACCGGTGGCGCCCTCTCTTGGCTGATGTTATGAGGAATCTACTACATCTTGTTTTGCGGTGCATGCTGGGTAATGAGTTTCTCGCGGTCACTCGGCTCAGATTCACACATTTTTATGTACCGTCAACAGTTAACATATTCCGTTATTTTCTTAATTCGATACTTTTTCCTCTTTCTTTCTTGATTCATGCTCTAATTTCTGTATTAATTACTTTGCTTTCGTGTTTGCAGTTCCTTCGGTTGGCTGTTGGTGGCTGCTTGTAGACAACTTGATCAGTTCATCGAGATTCTCTTCTGGTTAGTATTACCTTTCCAATTACCAATTTTTGTGTATTGCTTCTGGTTTTAATGGATTTTTTTCTGTTTCAGAAAAAAAAAGTTAGCCTCACTACTTGTGGTGTTTGTGTGCTTTGTGGAGGATGAATGTTGAAGCTGATGTTTTGCTCTGGCCATTTACACATCAAGAGCCACTCCAGTGAGACTGCTTCCTAATCGTGATAACTTCATCAGTTTACCAGACTTCTCTTCAATGCTATGGTAAGTGTATCAATTTAACTATTTTACATTTTTGTTTATATTTGCTTCTGGTTTTAATGGCTTTTATTCTGTTTCAGAAATAAACTTAGCTTCACTACTTGTGATGTGTGTTTGCTTTGTGGAGGATCAACATTGATGCTGATGTTCTGCTCTCGTCATCATCAAGAGCTCAGTGAACTTTGCACCTTGAGCTATGCCAGTGGGTGCGTACATTGTTATTTATTTTGGTTCATTCTTATCTGATTATTTGTTACCCTCAGCCTCCTCTTATTGCAGGTTTACAGAGTGGTTGTGCGGTTCTTTCTCCAATGGAAGTTTTTCTTAATTTGTTTTGTTTACTCATGGTAAGCACGTCTTAGGCCATTATTATTTTTTGTGTATTCATCTGCAAAGGATGGAATCAGTTTTGATGTGTTGCTTTTTGTTTCAGGGCTTGGTCAATTGCTTGTAATCATGGCTGTCTTTAAATGCCCAGTGCCTTCTTGTCAACATATTGCTGCATCTTTAGCTCAAGGTGCTTCTCATCAACGTGTGCACAGCCAGCTGAAGAATTTCAACTTCAAGTGTCAAGGTGTGCTGTGCACAACAAGAGTATTTGCTACTTACTCAGGTCTGCAGAATCACATCAAAGACTCTCATCCAGAGGACCTAACTTTATCGACGCAGCCAAGCAGTACTCTGAAGTGTCAAGTATCTACCGACTGTGCTGTTAAAAGTTCAAATGTGCAAGAACTTTGCCGTCATTTGCAAAGTCATCTCCAAGCAAATGTAGTTGCCAAGTGTCCTCTGTGTTCACAGAGGAACAAGTTTTCTATTTTTGACAAATTGCTTGCCCACCTTACATCTAATCATTCTGCAGAAAATATTATTAATACCAAGTGCAGTATTGAGAGTTGTCGTGAACCATTGACCTCTTTCATGGCTTTGTGTGATCATTATCAGAATCACTTTTCAAAGAATGTTAGGTTTCCATGCCCCCTTCATAAATATTGTGAAAGTGAAGTTCAGTTCTCTGAAATACAGAGTTTCAGAACACACCTCAGTGTAAAACATCCTGATTGGAACCAGAGTTCGCTTCGAATTGGAATTCAAGAACTATTGCGACATGAGAATGCATCAAGAAATTCAATTTCAGGAGGCGGAACATACACTACTGGAAATGCTGGAAATGGGTCTGAGGGAATGGATATGGATACCTCTAACCAAGATGACCATGAAGATGATGATCCCATCACAACTTACATGTTCTTCAAGTATATTGGATTTTTTTACAGCAAGCTATTAGCAGAGCACATCTTACCTGATACAACAGTGGACTCGGTTGCTAAATCAATGAAACTGATGTCGGAGTTTGTTCAGCATCAATTCTCTGTCGCAATTTCAAGAGAGTTATCAGCAAAAGGTATGAAGAAAGAAGATATAGTTGATGTTACTAATGCAGTGATGGCATGTGATGTGTTTTATGCTGCTCATCACTCCACGTCCCCTGGTCCAACCTTCACATCAGCCTATTTCCGGCAAAAGTTCATGGAGAACTCCCAGGTGTACATAGAGCCTGAAGAAATTTCCCTTGATAAAGACAAAGAAGGTGGAGCTGTAGCACATCTTGTGGATCCCTCTAGGGTGCTGGCTTTGCTTTTGAAGGACTCGTCAGTTCAGGAACTGGTTTTGAAAAGCTTTCAAAGAAAACGCAATCCTGATCTCATTCAGGACTACACAGATGGCAGTGGGTGCAGAATGGAATGTACTTGTGAAAGAATTGACATCATTGCATTTCAAGATGCATTTAATGCTGCAAATGCATTAGGATCAGCTAAGAACAAGTACAAATTCAATGGTACTTATTGGACAATTGGAAACTTGCCTGCATCTCACCGTGCCAAGGTTGATGCAATTAATCTTGCATATTTAGTCAATAACAAGTACCTTAGTAACACCAAGGACTATGGACCTACGAAATGCTTCCAACCTGTTGTAGATGCATTCAAGAAACTTGAGGCAGAAGGTGTTGAATTTATAGGAAGGAGACTTCCAGTGGTGCTACAATATTATGTAGGCGATAGTTTGGGAGCCCATGAAATTGGAGGTTTTACTGGAAATTTTTCTGGCCAATACTTTTGCAGATTCTGTCACATTACCCGCCCTGTTTTGCTGAGTGAACCATGGACTGTGAAGCCATTCAGAACTGTTGATACCTACAATGAATCATTACGCAAGCTTCAAGAAATCCAGACTAGAAAACCAAATATAGTGACCTATCGTGGAGTCAAATGCGACTCTATTCTAAACTCCATCGAGGGGTTCCATGTTTGTGATCCAAGATTAGCCCCATGCATTGCGCATGATGTTTTTGAAGGAGGTGTTGTGGATCTAGATTTTGCTGAAATAATTTCCAAACTAGTGGAGAAAAAATGGTTCACTTATCCTGCTCTGAATGAACTTCTAAAGGGCTTTGAGTGTCGTGGTCCTGATGCAGGAAACAAACCAGCCATTGTCAATAGCAAAGGTCACAAGTTGGGTGGACATGCCATCCAAAACTGGACACTGCTTCGTAATTTTCCCTTCCTTCTTCAAGATTACATTGAAGACCCTAAAGATGAGATTTGGCAACTGTACCTCAAACTGAAGAAAGTAATAGAGTATGCCGCCTCTGCATCTTACAACCCTGAGGATTTGAAAAAGCTGAAGGAACTTACAATTGACTATTTGAAGGCTCGTCAGCGTCTCTTGTCTTCTCAACCGAAATGCAAGCATCACTTTTTCGCTCATTATGCAGACTTAGTGCCTATAATAGGATGTATAATTCATCTATTCACCTTGAGATTTGAACAGAAACATCAACTGTTTAAACGTATTGTGAGGGCATGTCGAAACTATTTGAACCCTGGTTTCACTATGGCGAAACGCCATCAAATTTGGATGGCCCATCTTACATCAGGTGCAGTTTTTGATAAAGGACTTCTTATTAGGAAGAGCGTACCCTATCTGCCTCAATCCTATGATGAAAAAACACAGGAAATACTGAGAAATTGTTTTTTTGGTGCCGAACCCATGGCATGTGAGAAAATAATTCTGGATGGGCTTAAGTACAACAAGGACATGTACCTCATTCTTGATGGCTCATCATCTGATTGTATTAACATTGGCAAAATCAAACTTATCTTAAACTATCAGGAACGTGTCTTTTTCATCCTACAAAAGTTTGAATCAAGATCCTGGGAGGAGTATGGAGTCTTCAAACTTAATGATACTTCCATTGACACAGTATGTGTGGCTTTCTCAGATCTGAAGTACCCTGTAGAGCAGCCAGTGTATGATTTTAAGGAATCTAAATGCTTCAGTTTGAAAACCTTCATTAGATAATGATCAGGAGTTTTTCGCTCTGGAATGCATCTGAATGACCTAAAGCATAAAGAATGGTAAGACTTTAAGCATCAGCTTTTGACATCAATGAATTTTATCTTATCTTATTTGCTTTTTATGTCACTGACGTTTGTTCCCTTCTCTCTTTGTCTGCAGGGCTTTTTATTTTCAGTCACAGATGCCGCTATTTATCTAGGTTCTCAGGAAGACAAGAGAAACAGAAAAACTATTAATACATTACATCACAGTGGCGTAAAGTGGAATGGTGGAATGGGAGGTTGGAAGGAGAGGTAGGACACTAACTTTATTGTATATTGTATTTTATCTTCTAAATGATTTTCTTATTATTTTCCTGTTGTCAAATTATAGGAAAAGAAATATTGAGTGGAAGACTCCTGCTATTCTCAAGTTTTTGTTGCTGTTCAAGGCACGGAAACGGTTCAGCTGGCCCTTCTGTATGTATTCGGCACGAGTAACTGCTAGTCTAGCACTTCTTTTACGAGTGGAAATAAATGTAAGTCATTATAGAACCTGACTTATATGTTAAAATTGTAATGATTTTTAATCTTTGTTTCTATCTTGTTGTTTTGTAGGACTTGCTATGATGTGATTGTTTTGAAAGTGCTGTTGTACAACAAAGCATCTACTAAATGTTCCAGAGGGGAAGGTCAGACACTGTCTTCATCCATCCACCAGATATTTTCAATTTTTTTCCTACCTCCGCTAGGAATCTCGAAATGCTCCCTTTAAAAGAAGCTAAGCAATGACAAACAATTTATGGAGCTTGATGTAAATGTTTTGAATTGTAAGTTAAGACATTAATGTCGGTCTTGATCTTCAAAATCCTGATCATTTTCTTCACTGACCATTCTCTTAAAATGCGTTTTCCTCTTTTTGTTTTTATTTGCAGGAGCTTGAAGTACCAGTGAAGAATGATGGTGCTGTTCAGATCTCAGTGTGAACTTCTCAAACAACACAGCAATTTAAGGAATTATGGGGCCTGTTGCTGCAATAGAAGGAACCTTGACAGAAGGGCGCCCTTCTCTCAAGAGGGAACAGATTTGAAAATGGTAAGATTTTAACCACCACCTTTGGACATCAGTTCATCATCTTATCTTGTTGGCTATTTATTTACAAAATGTTTTCCCCCCCTTATTTGTTTTTTTTTTTTGTCTGCAGGTATTAACATGTTGATTCACAGAGGCCACTTCTTATTTAAGCTGTCAGGAAGTCAAGAGAGACAGAAAAACTATCATTACATTAGAGTGGAATGGTGGAAAGGGAGGTTGGGAGGAGAGGTAAGACGCTAACTTTATCAAACATTGTATTTTATCTCCTAAATTATTTTCTTATTATTTAATTTTACTGTTTTCAGATATTGCAGGAAATGAAACATTGAGTGGAAGACTCCTGCTATTCTCAAGGTTTTGTTGGTGAATAGTCGAGCTGGCCAAGACATGGAAACGGTTTACCTGTCCCTTCTGTATGATTCTACGGCACGAGTAACTGCTACTCTAGCACTTCTTTTACGAGTGGAAATAGATGTAAGTCATTATAGAACCTGACTTATATGTTAAAATTGTAATGATTTTTAATCTTTGTTTCTATCTTGTTGTTTTGTAGGACTTGCTATGATGTGATTGTTTTGAAAGAGCTGTTGTACAGCAAAGCGTATACTAAAAGTTCCAGAAACCACACTTGTTATGTATGGGAAAGACTCGAATGACTAGGGCACATCTACATCCTTAATCTGTGCCAATAATAGAGCACAAGAATTACATCTTAATTAGTATTTACGTGAGGAAAGTTAAGGTATTCCTTTTTACCGACAAAATACTCTTGAAAGTCTGTTAATGCATTTTATTTTTCAAGAATATCTTTTTCTTATTTCTTTATCCTTTTTAGACACTGTCTTTATGTTTATATTTTCAAAAAAAATTTTCTTCCGTAGGACTGAAGGAATCTTGAAATGCTTCCTTTTGAAGAAGCCAAGCAATGACAAACAAACTATGGAACTTGATCTAAATGTGTTGAATGGTAAGTTCAGACGTTAATGTCGGTCTTGGTCTTCAGTAACATGATAGTTTTCTGCACTGACCTTCCCTAAAAATATATTCTCTTCTTTTTGTTTTTTTTTTTTTGTAGGGGATTCAGGCACCAGTGCAGAATGATGTTGCTGTTTAGATCTCAGTGTGGACTTCTCAAACACCACAGCAATTTAAGGAATTATGGGGGCTGTTGTTAAAATGGAAGGATCAGGTGTGAAAATGGTAAGACTTTAACCACCACCTTTGGACATTAGTTCATTATCTTATCTTGTTTGCTATTTATTCACAAAATGTATCCCCCTTTTTTTCCCTTTTTTTGTCTGCAGGGCTTAACATGTTGATTCACAGAGGCCACTTTCTATTTAAGCTTTCAGGAAGCCAAGAGAGACGGAAAGATTATCAAGACATTATATCACTGTGGCGTTAATAGGAAAGGGAGTTTGGAAGAAAATGTAAGACACTAACTTCATTGTATATTGTATTTTATTATCTAAATTGTTTTCTTTTTATGTATTTGATCTTCATGTTTTTAAATTGTAGGAAACGAATTATTGAATGGAAGACTGCTATTCCTCTGTAAGACTGTAGGAATCTTAAACTGTTTTCTTTTGAAGAAGCTAAGCACAAACAAATTATGAAGCTTGATCCAAATGTTTTGAATGGTAAGTTCAGACCTTAATGTTGACCTTGGTCTTCAGTCACTTGATGATTTTCTCTATTAACTTTATTTTTAAATGCATGTCCCTCTCTCTCTTTTTTTTAATTTGCAGGAGTACTGATGCTGTTTTGATCTCCAGCAGCGCAGCTATACAATAAAGTATAGAAGCGGGTTGTTTTTCTGGTTTTATAATTATACTTCCTTGGCTCGAGTTCTACTGCTTCTCAATCATACATTGAATGGAGAGGTAAAAAATAAAATATCTTCGCCCTAGTCCTACATCACTGGTCATGTGACAAAGTGGCGTAGGTCCACCAGGAGCCAGATTCTTTCTTCGTGAAAATGTTTTGGTGCAGCTACTAATCAGGAAATCGTTCAGAAACATTGCAGAGTTGGTTCCATATGTACATCTGGTCACTGTGCTTGGTATAAGTATGGTCCCAACTATGTCAACAAATTTACCTTATAACACATGCCTTTAAAGCAATTATAGTAAAACTAAATTTTCTTTCAAAGGCATTTGCTATAAGGTAAATTTGTAGACTTATAATCGGGACCATACCTATACCAAGCACAGTGACCAAATGTACATATGGAACCAACTCTGCAATGTTTCTGAACGATTTCCTGATTAGTAGCTGCACCAAAACATTTTCACGAAGAATGAATCTGGCTCCTAGTGGACTGCCACTTTGTCAAATGACCAGTGACATATTGACATGATTTATTATATTGTTGTCTTTCCTTTTTTTTTTTCTTTTTTTAGGACTTGAGAAGCATTACAGGTGGTCGTTTCTGAAGCGTTCTTTCAAAGCAAAGCAGGTACTGAAAGCATGGACACCCACCATATACATGTGCAGAAGACTGGAATGACATCGGTTCTTGTGTCATTTTTGCTTGCCTCCAGAAGTAGTGAAGCCTATTGATTCTATCTTTATTAGTTGGAATGAAAGGTAAGGTATTAATCATGAGTGTTACAAAACATTTTTGTATATTTATTGCATTTTCATTGTACAGTTACTTTCCTTTTTCTCTGTTTCCGAGAAATGAACTAGTGCAGTGTGATCAGCGATGCATGCAACACGCTTTCAAGAGGCATCTAGGGACAGAGGATTCAGGAAGTGTCGTGCAGCAAGGAAGTCCGTGAGAGCAGAAAGCATCTAGCACTAATAGCAGCGTCAACAGAAGTATGTGCAACTGTGCAACAAAATGGGTACAGCAAGCTCCTGTGAAAATAAGAAAATCGTCAAATTATTTACAGTGCAACATATTTTCTTTGTTTTAGCTTCGTGATTGGTGACTTTACTTCTAAACTCATACGTTAGTTTTTATTTGCAATTTTACTATTTAAGCAGTACATTTATTTGACAATTGCATTTTGAGTTTTGAGATTTTGCCCTCCGTAGTGAAGAATTGTTAGCGGTTGCATTTTGTAAATGCTGTACAGTATGTGTATGACATTATATTGATCCTGTGTTTCACTATTTGTTGTTATTTCATTGGAGTATTATTTGCTCAATCCCTGCATTTTGCAGGGATTTTTTTTTTTTGTACCATGCCCCTAATGTAACGACAATATTCTGTCAAAATAACAATGATCCTGTTCGTTGTTTCAACGATGCATTTCTTAATCAAAATTAATCGATACTTTGTCGTTAACTTAACGACATTCATTCTCACAGTGAGGCGTGAGGAAAATCGAAATCGTAACACCATGCCGCCCAAGCCGACCCTCCCGGCGTCGCTGCAGCCGGTGCTGCGCAAGTTCGACGAAGCGGATGTTAGGGGATGGTTCGACCAGGCGCGCACTGTCTACAACAGATTCGAAATAGACGAGGCGGCCATGCAGATGTATATTGCGGGGCACCTCCCCTCATGGGCCGAGGCTGCACATGAGGAACACCAGGATAAGGGGTGGGACGAGTACGTCCGGGAAATGGTCGCCAGCTTGCAGGGAGACCGCACCCCGTCTGCAGTCAGGCAGCGCCTGCTTGAAATGAAGCGGGGCAGCACCGAGACGCTGCGGGCGTTTGTCCAGAGGGTCGCCGGCGCGGCGAGGAAGGCAGATCCGCCGCTGGCGGAAATCGAGGTGTGCAGGACACTCATGCAGCTACTGCCGGTGGAACAAAGCCGACTGATGGTTGGTGCAGGATGCACCACCGTCAGTGCTTTCCTCACGCGGCTGGAAAATGCGCTTGTCGAGAGTCAGATCGTACAGAAGGGCGACGGGGGCGATAGGATGGCGAGGCTCGAGAAATTAATCCAGCAGAAGCTGGACTCCCAAGCCGAAAGCAAAATCCTGGCGCTGCTGGAGACAGCGCCAACCCCGCCGTCCTCGACAGAGGACCTGCTCATTCAAAAGCTTGAACAGCTGGGCGTCGGCAAGGCGGCTGGCGCGGCCGGGCCCCCCAAGGCCAGGCCCGAGCCATCGCAGGCCGAGAAACTCGACCAGATTTGGGCGATGTTCGTTGGCCGCGGTGGCCGCGGGGGCCGTGGAGGTGGCGGCGGTGGCCGCGGGGGTGGCTATGCAGGGCGCGGCCAGCAAGGCGGTGGGGCTCAGCAGCAGTCAGGGTACGGCGGGGCACCGCGGCGGCAAGGCTATGGGGGCTACAATAACTACGGCGACAGGTTCTCCAACATGCCACAGAGCTATGCAGGAGCAATGCAGTACGCGCCGCCCGTACAGCCGCAGTACGCCCAGGCGTATCCTGGCCCGGCTCAGTACGCTCCGCCCCAGGCGCAGTACGCGCCGCCGCAAGGCCACGCGGTGTTCAGCCAGCAGCCCGCCGGACTGCCGGGCATGCAGCGCGAGCCGCAACGTTGCTACTTCTGTCATTACCCAGGGCATATTGCAAGGGACTGCAGGAAAAAGGCTGCTTTTTTAGCCTCGCAGGGCCAGGGACCAGAGCAGCAGGGACCGGGCCCGAACGCGCCATTGTAAGCCGTTTAGCGGGAGGGGGGCCGCAAGAGGTATCGCAGGGCGCGGCGCCCGTGGCAGACGACGCGACAGGATGGGTTAGAATTAAAATTCCGGAGGACGGAAATTGCCTGTACGGGTCGCTTAGCTTTGCACTCTTCCGGTCCCTCAACGCGACGCACGCGCTACGTGCGGTAGTCTGTAGGTTCATGTCTAGGAATTGGGATAGATTTAAGTGTTTTGTTGTCGGGGAATCTAGGCTAGAGTATGTTAGTAGGCACGCCGGTAATGGAGTATTGGCAACGGAAGTGCAGCTGAAGGCAGCGGCGGAAGCGCTCCGCCTCGACTTGGAGGTCCGCCTGCCGGAGAGGACTTTGCACTTTTGCGGGGAAAGCAAAGGTGAATCACTACTGAAGGTTTACCTGCTCTTCCGTCCGCCATACCATTGCGGCCACTTTGATTGCTTGTTACCGCCGGGGTGGCAAAAGCCCCGGTGGCACTTACATTTTAAGAGTATAGTGGGTGCGGGTAACAGCCCGGTGTCAGGCCGGGGCAGCGACCCGCGCGGCGGCGAGTCGCGTGGCGGCGAGTCGTATGACGGCGAGCCGCGCGGCGCGGCCAAGCCGCCGCCGGCAGCTGGCGCTGACAAAGCGGAACCCGAGTGGACCGAGGTGCGGTACAAGCACAGGGGCAATGCGGCGGCGAGGCGCGTGCCGAGCCCCGCGCCGGAGCCCCTCCCTGCGCCAGAGCCTGAGGCCACGGGGGACGCGTTGTGCTCATGTAACGTCGCCCCGGAGTTGTTCGAACAGGTTGCACACCTCCGACCCGGTGAGCTCGAGGAGCTCCCCGGCGCGGACTGGTACAGTCGAAGAGTGCGTGTCTTTGTGGAAGGCGTGGAGGCCTTCGCGGCCGTCGAGCCGAACACAGAGCACTCGTACCTGCACCCACGCTTCCTAGCAAGTAATATGGTAGATTGTTCAGGGGGACCTAAGAAGATTGTATTTGGTAGTAAAGTAGAGCATTTAAGCCCAATTCTGGGCTGCTCATTCGAGCTCCTGCAGCTTGAAGATGGGTCTAAACTAGGCTTAATGTTTAAAATTAGTGAAATTCCAGTAGACTTAGTTTTGGGTAAGAATTTCTTAAGCAGAGTGGGCGACCACTGGTGGTGCGAGAGGAAGGGCCGGCCTGACGATATGACCATCTGTGAAATTGGTGCGAACGTGGAGGAGCTGTTTACGGTGCGCCTGCGTGTCGACGGGCTAGTGCTGCGAGCCGCTATTGACACGGGGGCGACACGCACAGTCCTCCACTCTCGTTTCCTTACAAACAGCGGCGCCCTCAAACCAGCCAACGTGTCGCTGCGCATCGCAAACAGCGCGACGCTCAAGGTGCACGGGCAGTACTCGCCGCTGTTTGAGTTCGACGGCGGACCCACACTTGCGCATCCCACTGTGGTCGCCGATAGCCTACCAGTAGACATTTTGGTGGGCAACGACCTTTTGCGACGCCTGAAAGGCGCAGTCGACTGGAAGACGGAGACGGCGCGTCTCGAGTGGAGCGGAGTCGAATATCTCCTTCCGCGTTGGGCAGACGGCGGCGCATCCGCCGGCCCGTCGGCATCGGCGGGTTCAAATGTCCTGATCGCGGAAAGCCGCAGGTTGGGAAGCATCGACGTTCCCGCGGCACATGACTCTCCAATTCCGCTGACCACGTGTACCGAAGGGGTTCTCGGGCCGCACCAGCTCACGGCGGTGCGTGTGCACGCCGGGCACGCGGTGCCACAGCTGCCGGCCGTCTGCACGCCCAAGCGGCTGCTGGGCTCAGACGACATCTTCTCTCTTGAATCCGTTGTCACTTCGGCAATGGAAGTCTTCATCTTCAATAACTCCGACGAGCAAGTCACCCTACCCGCGGGGACACGAGTCGCGACTATAGAGTTCGAGGACCGGGGTTTGGACCCCGCCGCGGTAGTGCCGGTCAGTCTAGGCGAAGTCTGCTGCGCCGTCACGAGCGGCGCGCTGCGGCTAGAGTCATGTGACGCCCCGCCGGATGGCGCGCTGTGCAGCGTGGTCCAAGGCGCGGAGGTCGGCGACCGGCCGCTGCTCCCCTCCCTCGACGGGGCGGACCTCTCCCCCGCGGAGCGCGACAAAGTGCGCGACTTGCTCAACAAGTACCAGCATGTCTTTGCCTATGAACTTAAGCCGGGTGCCTTCATTCCCAATGCCTGGGCGCACCTCGAACGCAAGGTCAATTCCACTATTTTCAAAAAGAATTGGCCCTGGTCCGAGATGCAACGCCGCCTCGCCGAAAAGGAAGTAGCCAAGCTCCTGGCGGCGGGAGTCATTGAGGAAGGCTTCGCTAAGTTCTGTACTCTACCTGTGTTTGTCATCCCGAAGCGCGGCTCCACCCTGGAAGATCCAGTGGGGCGCGTGCTGTTGGACGCCAGAGCGCTCAACAACACGCTGGCCGAGTACAAGTACAAAGCCACTACGATCAGCGACGCGCTTCGCTACTGCTCCGATAAAAACCTTCTCTGTGTCGGCGACATCGTTTCCTACTTCTTCACTATCCGCGTGACCGATGAGTCCAAGGAGTACCTCGGATTCCAAGTCGGCGATAGGCGTTTCAAATTTACTAGATTAGCTCAGGGGCTCTGTACAGCCCCCCAAATAGCCCAGTCGATGATGGGGTATGTTTTAGCAGGACTGCCAGTCTGTAGCTATCTCGACGATTTAATTATCGGCGAGAAAAACTTCGACTCCCTTTTCGGCCTGCTCGAGCAGACACTCTCTCGACTGTCTAAAAATAACCTTTGCCTCCGTCCGGACAAAACGATTCTTTTCCGTAAGACCGTCCCGATGCTCGGCGTAATTGTCGAAGCAGGGCGAAAGGTCAGCCCGGATAAGAGCCGTTTCCGCCCCTCTTGGCTCTTAAATACCCTAAAAACGCTAAAGCACTAAAGTCCTGTATTTGTTTCCTCTCGTACTACCGCCGGTACATTCCTAAATTTGCCGTCCGGACCTCCCACTACAACGAAATGGCCAATTAAAAGTGCCCTTTCGTGTGGTCGGAGGAGTACGCCGCCGACATCGAGTCTTTGTATAACCATCTACTAAATAACGCCACGCTTGCTTTCTTCGACGAGAAGCGCCCGACTAAGCTGCACGTCGACGCGTCTCAGCTTATCGGCGTCGGTGCCTTCCTGGCTCAGAAGGAGGGCAATTACTATCTGCCAGTCGGGTACTTTTCGGCTAATTTGAGTAAAACCCAGAAGGCGTGGGGTTCCTTCCATCTCGAGTGCCTTTCCCTTTTCTCTGCAGTCCGCTGCTTTGAGAGCGAGCTGCTCTCCGTAGAGAAATTTACAGTCGTCACAGACTGCTCCTCATTGCGCTACCTGCTTACAATGCAGTCTCCGAAAGCGCCTCTAGACCGGTTTATTGCGTACCTCTCGACGTTTAACTTCGACTTCGAGGTCGTGGGCACGCGCGATAATAAAATACCTGACAGTCTCTCACGCCTCCACACGGTGGACGGCGATATTTCCCTCCCCGCGTGCTTAGACACGGAATTCGGTACCGGGCCGCTGTGCGCCGGGCCGGCTGACACCGTGCTCCAAGTTGTCACGCGGGCCGCGCGGCGGAGAGCCGCCGAGGAAGGCAAGGGGGCAGCGGGGGAAGGAGAGAGCAGCGCCCCGCTCCCCGCCGCTGGACCCGAGCAATTAGTGCGGCGGACGGCCGCGGAGGGCGACACCTCCCGGGGCGCCCCGCTGGACGATGACGTAGCGCGCGCGCCCACGGCGCAGCCTCGCGCCGCGGGCCAGGCCGCGCCCGGGGAGGACCCGCCGGCCGGCCGTGACGCCAAGGCTGACGGGCACGGAGGTATGGCGGTGCCGCCCCCGCTGGCCGCCGTCAAGCGCTTGCAGCGCCTGGACCCCCAGCTGGCCCCGATCATCGAGGCCCTCGCTGGCAGCCAGCCTGCAAAGCGGGACCCTGCGCTGTACGTGCGGGGTAAGCGGGCGTATACGCTGCGCGACGGGCTGCTGGTTACAAACACAGCCCCCGCCGCGACAGTCTTACCTGCCGCCCTTGTTCCCCAGGTCTTGAATTTGTATCATGACCTGTGTTTGCACGCAGGGGAGAGAGTCATGCTATTGGCTCTTTGTAAATACTACTTCTGGCCGTCAATGAGTCGTGATGTAAAGGACTATGTCCGTTCGTGCAAGCTGTGCGGTGAATTTAAGCCCTGCACAGTTAAGTACGGCAAACTCGGAACGCCTCCATTGCCGGACCTCTTTGAAAATCTAGCTGTAGATTTCACACATATTCTTACTAATAAGAACGGGTATTCTCACTGCCTTGTGATTTGTGACATGCTCAGCAACTATTGCTTTCTTTCGCCAGCCAAATCCACAAGCGCAGAGGAGATAATTAGGGGGTTAAGTAACTTCTTTAAGCTGCATGGGGTCTGCCGCACCCTGCACATGGATGCGTGCGGCCCCGCTCGCAGCGTAGAATTAATTGGGTTTTTCAATTCACTTGGTATTAAGCTTGTCGTCAGTGCTTCTCACGCGCACTTCAGTGCTGGTCGCGTGGAGGCATCTGTAAAAAGGGTAGTATCTGGTATTAGATTCTTAGTAAATAATCGTAGTAATAGGAAGAAACATTGGCACAATTTCCTTCCATTCGTTCAATTTCATATGAACGCTCAGCCCCAAGTCTCTTCAGGACTTTCGGCTTACGAAATTGTGTACGGCAAACAACCTCTCACCCCTTTTAATTTAAATTCTGTTGTCCCTAGCACTGTATCTCTTGGTAGGCGTCTCAAGACCCTCGAAGAAATTAGACAATCGGTCATTTCTGCCAGGCAAAAGGCACAAGCTGTCTATAAAGCTAAATACGACGCTAACCGTAGAGATATTTCTTATAAAGTTGGTTCTTCTGTCTTTGTTTGGTTCGAGCGCAAGGCGTCGCTGGCGAACCCCAAAAAGCTTCAGAAGCTTTATCGTATCGGTACTGTCTCTAAGAAAGTCTCCAGTTTGATCTATATTGTCAAACTGCGGACCAAAAAGGGCGCTGTTTGGAAGCGTCTAACTCACGTCACCCACTTGAAACCCAGTCATACGCGACCAAAGCGTTTGACGTTTAAAAGTGACGTTCTTTAAGTTTTCTTTTTTCTTTCCGTGTGAACTTGTGTCTTTCTCTTTGATCTGCATATTCTCGTCAACACACAACCGAAGGCGTTAGAGTAAAGGTAATTTTAAGTGTGTAATTGAAGCAGGGCCCGCGACAATTGCATGTAAAGTCTAGTCTAGAAAGTACGGTTGTTGAGACCCACCATCATTGCACCCGATGGCCACGGGATATCAGAGAAGCACTTGCTTTCACTACTATCAAAATGGTTCCGGAACCAATTATTCGTTCTTTTTTCTTCTCTCTCTGTTGGTTTTTTTTTTAGACAGGACCACGCGTCCCGAGAGCTGTCTACCAGCTGTTTCGCTGTGCACCACATTTAAGTTTGTTTTTGCGCGTTAAATCCGCTGCATTTGATTGTTTCCTTGCGCGTTAAATCCGCTGCACTTGATTGCCAAATAGCTCGTTACGTTCACAGCCTTTAGTTTGTCTGATCTGTGTTTCAGCCAGTACCTGGGCTCTGCTTGGTCTCTCTCTCTCTCTCTCTCTCTCTCTCTCTCTCTCTCTCTCTCTCTCTCTCTCTCTCTCTCTCTCCTTTTCTGTTTCTCGCACAATCAGCACAGTCACTTGACCTGCCAACACGTTGGGTGACTAATTCGTATTCCTTTTCCTGGGTTTTGCAGTACCTAAAAGCCCCAGAAATGCAGCTCATTCACTTGGCAGGGGATGCCCTGGCCTCACCGGAGGCCGTGCCGCTCGCCCATTGTATCAGCCGCAACGGCGCAATGTCAGCAGGGTTCGCGCTGCAGGTGGAGCAGCGGTACGGCGTCCGGCGGGAGCTGCAGGCGACAAGCAGGTCCTGCCCTGGCCTCGTCGTTCAGCACCGGGGCCAGAGGCTTATTTTGAACTTAATTACTAAAGAACACCACTGCCATAAGCCAACCATTCAAAACTTCAGTGCTGCACTTATCATTCTGCGAAATTTCCTACTTGAAAATAACATTTCTGAATTTGCCACAGTGGAACTAGGCACGGGATTGGACAGGCTTAATTACAACGATGTGCTTCAGGCACTTTGTGAAGCGTTCTTTAACACTAATATCGTCATTTATATGTACCATTTGTAGCATTGCTTGATTGTGTACTTCCCAGGTCACTCCTAGACTTTGGCTCACAGTTAATTTGTTTTATTGTCAATTTTATTCATTGCATTTTTTTTTCCTTTTCATTTTGTCCTGGCTGGTGCTGACGGCGCATATGGTATGTAGTTTTAAGCCTCCAAGTATTTCTGCCATGTTAATGTTAATCTTGCTACTCCCACTGTGCGTATTGGGCGCCCCCCCTGGCCTAGGGGGTGTGCCGGTACTGAATACGGGAGGCCTGAATCTGAGAATTCGACCCGATGCCAGGGTCTCAACGGGTTCCATCCCCATCAAAATTCAGATTAATCTACCAAGGCTTGAAATCCCACTCAGCCAGCCAAAACCCATTGAGTGCACCTTCTCCGTAGATTCTCTGAATAGGATGTGCCAGGTGTTGAACGCCGTTGACGTGACTAGCTTTCAAATTAATGCGGAATTGAAATCCGTCTTCTACAAATCTGATGATCTCTTGCCCCGCCGTTCTACGAGAGCTGTCATCCCAGTTTTGGGCCGTTTCAACAAATGGCTAAGCGGAACTGTAGTTGAAAGTGACCTAGATGCGGTAATCGTCCGGGTTAACAGTATTGGAAAAGCCGTCATGGACCAATCCGCTCGCCAGGTGAACTTTGAGAATGTAACTACATCAAATTTTGTTAAAATGCACTCACTCACTCATCAAATTGACAAAAACCTCAGGGATCTTGCTTCTCACGTCAACGCGTTCAACACCGAACTTGCAGGCCGCGTCAACGAGGGTGAAGTTGTCGCCGAGCGACTTGTGATGCAGTCAGCCTTGTCAACTAAAATTAGTTTACTGTTAGCCCACTTGGCCACCTTAAGATCATTGCATGCCGCCTGCCATGACAATAAATTGTCGCACATTGCCGTGTCTGTAGAGCAACTGCAGGCGATCATGCATCGGGAGGCTGTTGAACTAGCACGTAAGGGTGTAAGATTCGTAATCAGTCCGTCTGAAATTGAACTCTTGTACAACTTCCCTATAACCAGCTGCCTTGTCTCTGCCGACTATGGCGTCATGACTCTCACTCTCTCTGTGCCCGTTGCGCCCCTGTCGTCTGGGTGGACCGTCGCCGTCTTCGAGCCCCTCCAGTTCTTACACCAAGGCCTCACCTGTGCCGTCCTGGAGGACCCCGTGACATTGGCGATAAGCGTCGACGGAGCGGCCGTGCCCCTGCTCGACCAACCGCAAGGAACACCACCCGTCTACTTGCTGCCCCGCCACGCAAACGCGGCCCAGCTCACACCGTGTTTGCGCTCGATCGCACGGAACGACAACGCCAGTGGACTTGCAACAGCCTGCGTACTACACTGTGAACACCGAAGGGAGCCGACGGTGCAGCACGTGCGCAAGGACACCTACACCATCCTAAACCCCTCGGTTGAAGTCCAACTAATCTGCAACAACAAGGTCCAGCAGCGACTCCGACAGCTCCAAGACGGCCGCCACCAAGTAGAGATTCCGTGCGGTTGCCTCGCCCAGACGTCGTCAACACCGCCGGAGACGATCATCGAACTCGGAACAATCTGCTCGTCGACGGCAACGGTGCGAGTCTCCAATGTCTGGGCTGACGCCAATTTCACAGTCCAGGCGGTCATAGGCGGCAACCTGACAGCCACCAACTTCACGGCCGCCTCCCTCCCACCAGTGCGAATCGTGACTCCAAGACCGCCTCCAACGGGCCATTTCTGGGAGGACCTTCCGCTCTCGGGGATGTCCCACACCGAGTTTGCGCTCTGGAGCTCACTGGCTGTCATCGGGGTCGCCGTGGGCGGGTATTTCCTGCTGCCCGCCGCCCTCCCAGCGCTGGCCCCTGCCGTGCTCCCTGCCCTGGGTTCCCTGTTTTCCACGTCGTGCTGCAAGGCGTCCGCCGGCCGCCCTTCACCCCCGCCGCCAGCGGCAGCCGAGAGACCCGACAAGGACGACGAGGCCGACCGGGCTGCAGACACCGCCACCGCCAGCTGCCAGGTGGGATCGCCCACCCCCGAACTAGCAGTGTCCTACAACGCGGAGTCCGGGGTGCATATCCACACCGCGTTCCCTGGACACGTCTGAGAGCGCGGGGTCGCGCTTCGTCGGACGCCGGTAGGGGTGGCAACCAACCTAGCTCCAATGCCGATAGGTTGCCTACCCTGCCGGCGGACATTGCAACGGGGTGTAACGGGGCACTGCCTTCCTCTCTATGTCTCCCCTATCCCTTCTGGTCTTATAGTCTTTCCTCGTCTTCTCTCCTTCACACCTTAAATGCCATGCCATTTTAGACTTAATTCCATATTAATAGTAACTAGGCGGAAGCAAGCTCCGGGGCTGAGCCAATACCCAATTCTTCGTCCGCCATTACAGGATGCTGGATTTGACTCTTACGGGATAAGTTATTGCTTTGAAAAAGTGCATCAAATCACCAAATCTTCTCTATTAAAACTGAAGTATTCTCACAGGTGCTTTCCATTTCCTCTCCACGAAACGGTGTTGGTTGTAGCTTCGGAACGGAATATCATTTTTCCAATTGTAGATGCAAAGACCAAGAGACTGGTGCCGATGCTTTTAATTTCTACTTTAGAGTAACTCCACTCAAACGTTAACCAATATACACGATTTAGTCGTGGCCCCGTTTCAAACTTTGTGGGTTCAAAACGTGCCACAAGGACCTGTCAGCCATTAAAGGAAAATTGGATATCTCAACAAACACATAAAATATCAGGAAAGTCCAAAAATTTATAAATGCAGCGCATAAGACGATTATTTTTTTCCGTCGCTAAACTCCATTTTGGCCACCAATTTTTTCAGGAGAAACAGAAGACTGTTCGAAGAACAAAAAAAAAAAGGTGCGGATGATGAGAAATTGAAAAAGTAAAAGTAAAATTTTGAGAAATACATCAAAGTATCAGGTCACTCCGTAGAGGGTTCTTCAACTTATCAATATCCGTTAAAATGGATAACGAAGTCATCTTAACTTAATTTTTCTAAGCGAAGTGGAATTCAAAGACAATACAACTAGAATTATGGTCTGCGTAAAGTGTTTATTACCCTGGTATATTTTTTGGCTTTCTTTTGTGCAACTTAAGTTGTAAAAATAAAGAGGGTTAAGTTGAAGTGATTCTTTTTGCACTTGATTCATAAACATACAGATTGAGTTATCTTCTGTTGCTTACTTTTTCAACGGAGTCATGCAGACTTTAGTCGTTTCCATTTTCCGCTAAATGGGGAGCGTGTAAGGGGTCCAGTTGAGTTATGCCTCTTTTCCATGTGGATTTAATTCTGAATGCTAGGAATTGAGACAAATAATTTGGTGTGATAATGCAAACCTAACCAAGGTAAATGGTCCAACCCACCCTAACCTAACGGGGTCGTGACAGATCTTACTCTACTCGCGACAGACCTAACCTAACTAAATGGTCCAACCAACTCTAACCTAACCTAACGGGGTCGCGACAGGTCTTACTCTACTCGCGACAAACCTAACGCTAGCATAACTCAACCTAACCTGAAACTATCCGTAGTATCCCTCAGGTGCGCGTCCCGCGCACCAACTAAGGCCTGCTGGCTGAGGTGCAGTTACAGAAGTTGACGCGTTTGCGCCATTGCGCACGGCGGATTATGAATCAAATTGTGACCGGTTTATAAATGAATAAACTCATGCGTGCACCAAAACAGACCATCCAGTTTCCTTCCCCCTCCCCTCCATCCCCACCTCCATGCCCCTTCCCCTCTCGCCCGCGGCCGCTGCTCGCGAACGGCACCGACACCTCCCGATTCAATCTTCCCTCCTGACCAAACTAAATAACATATCAACAAACGGTTTTCTCTGGGTGGAAGCTTGTGAAAAGCCCTACAAACGCCTCGCTTTGACCCCCCATCTAAAATGACTTCTTCATTCTAAAAACTTGTCCCGAAGTTTCAGAAAACGTTTTTCTTTGTTGTCGAAAAATTTTGAGCTCGCATCTTATTCGGATAGGGTGGCTTTGATTGTCCTTTCTGTTTCCTACAACTTTCGTTGAAGACATTTTTCGAAAATCTCAGCCGTTTACGCATGCGGGGCGTTTTTCGTGCGCGCCGTTAGATGCAAGCCCGCACCGCAGCAGTGCATGGCGGGCCTGCCTACTTACGGGGGCTCCTTTCTTGCTTTTCTCGCTTTTCTACGTAAATCCGCCCCCATTTCTCAAGAAACATGGGGTCCTGGAGTCAATGTGAGTACGCCGCATCGAATGGTGCACACCTCGTTGCGATCGGAGGTCTGGAAGGTACTTAAACTTGCGAAAAACGTCCTTGGCTGCAGGGGGCGACGATGCTAGCCCGCCACACAGCCGTGCATGGCGTGTGCCTACCTTCAGGCGATCCGGCCTCCCGAGCCAGCGAGCCGCTATGCTACCCCCACCACCGCCCGACCTAGCGGAGGGCTTCGCCCGTTGGTTTTCCGATTCCGATGCAGATGCAGTCAGGCTCAGCAATAATTTCTTTTGTTTGCCTGACTGAAATTATTCCCATGAGTGCCCTGTTTCTATTAGGTTAACTTAGGGTTAGGTTAACTTTATTGTTTCTATTAGGTTCACTTAAAGTGTTCCGTTTTCCTTATTGTCAAAAAACTGCTCAATTAAGTCTTTTCTTGTGCCATGTTCTGTTCATGTTAGGTTAGCGTAGGGCGCTGGCGGGGTGCATCGCCTGACGCCTCACTCCTGCACATGGCTCCACCGTCCGAGCCTGCGGCGAGCTACGAGACCAACACCACGTTTTCACGCACCTAGGGGTGTCAAGTCATGTAATGAGGAGACACTGCTGCTGACTGTTAGTCACAGTTGCCCCAGAAGAGGGACGGGAGAGCAGTTTACTGCCCTCCCCAGCCGGGGACTCTAGGACCGCGTTTTGGCAATTGGTAGAAGAACGGAAACCATTGCACAGCGAGCCGCAGTCCCATTGACGTCGTCTTGATCACCAATGAGCCCATGTGCGGGAGCCAGCGTTATGGCACACCTCCGCCAGCACGAAGACTTAGATAAGGGATTTAGTTAATAGCCTAGATTTTATTAATTTTTCTGTGCATTTTATTACGTTTGGGTGCATTTTTTATTCTCAGTTAAGTTGTAAGCTATTTTGAAATTTTGACATTTTGAAATTTTCAAGCAATTTTTTCACACCCTTGTTTGTGTTGTGTCTTGTGTATTTTGTGTGTATTTCAATCACCTTAAACCTCACCCCTGTCACACTCTTACGAAAAAACATATCACTATCATTTTTACAAACTCTTGCGACATTTCGGACATTTTAAATTCAATGACACGCTTAAATTCAGTAAATTGGCAGATAAATGGCCACTTGGGCCCTAACCTTAACTTTTGATTCCATTTTTTTCCCATTTTTGTATTTAATTTCTCCTCACTGCCGGGAGTCAGTGATCTTTGTACGCGGGGAGTGTTGCGCTCCCCCGCGCAGGTTTGAATACGCGCGGGCGCGGCCGCTGCATCCGCCGCAGCCGCGACCCATATCCCTAGTGTCAGCAAAATCAGCCGCCGGGCGCGTCGCGAAGGGCCCGAGGCCCGGAGCGACGCGGCCAGCAGCGGGCAGTCGCAGCCCAACCAGGAAACCCACAAGGTGAGCCGAAGTCCGCTGAGAGTGACCGGGGTGAACATGCGTTAGGGAGTTAGACCAATTGTCATGAGTGCCAATCAATCAATCTCGTAATAAACCATGGTTACATCGCCACTCTCTCATTTACTGACTTAGCTGGGTCCGTAACTTGGCCCACAAAACAACGACCCATTCCCAATGGGTCACGACCCATTCCCAATGGGTCTTAACCCATTCTCAACGGGTCACAACCCATTCCAAATGGGCTTCAACCCTTCTACATGGGTTAGAACCCATTGCCAAACGGATTTTGTCTGCTATGGGACGTTTTAGACGAGAGCGGCCGTATCTAACCATCACTCGTGCTGCCAGCGATGGACAAGTGAGACATATTTTTAAGGCAGTTACCGGGGCGCATGCTACGTCCCCGGCTTGCAGTGTGTAGTGTGCAACGGCAGTGTTTGCGTAAGTCTATTATAATTACACTCTAAAAAAAAGTTACAGAATTTTGTATCATTTTGAGGCAGGATTTTGTATCATCTGCGTTGGTTACTAAAATTTGTATATGTGGTACAGAATTTTGTAACATATGTGCGGGTTACAGAAAAATGTATCATTTGCAGCTCGTTACAGAAATTTGTAACACGATGGTTACAAAATTATGTTTGTATCATTTCTGTTACAGAAAATTGTATCTGGTGACCAAATTTTGTATCAGAGATCAAACAAAAATGTTTTAACGACAAAAAATGAACAGCAGTGCCTGTAGACAAGTTTATTAGTTAGTTTTCGTCTACTTAGACTTTCCCCGACTCTAAATCAAAGGTTCAGTCTCGTGTAGGCTTCTTACACTGGTAGAAAAAAGTACAGAAATTACACGGAAAATGTCTGGTCAATTTTTTACCTGGACCGTCCGTACCTTGCCAACCACGGAGGTTCTGTACATGTTTTCTGTAGCAGTTTACATGAGATCCTTATGGGGACCACAGAGAATCAGTACGGAAGGTCCGTACCTTTTCTGTACCCCATTTTCTGTACATTTTCCGTACCAAAACACGGAATTTATTGCAGTGTAGGCACGGCCTCCGTCCCTTACCGCGCGCGCTTCACGTCACTAGCCTCCTGCGCCGCTCACTCCAGATTGTACGCATAGCGCAGTTGGTAGCGTGGCGGGTCGGTGAGACAAAATCTGAGGTTCGCATCCCGCCAACTCAGAGTTTCTGAGAGAGTTGATTCTCTTAAGAAGCGAACAGGACTTAGCGTCAGAACCTAGGGGACTCGGTTCGACCTAAAATTTTATTTTGAAGCTTGGTGTGGCAAGAATAACAACTGTAACAGCTGTTACAAAATTCTGTAACTAAGTCACAAAGAAAAAAATTGTATCCATCATGATGCAAATTTTTGTAACATACATTATTGAAAATGCTGCGTAACCATGTTACAAAATTCTGAACTTTTTTTTTAGAGTGTAGCAAAGTCCTGTTGTTTTTTTTGTTGTTTTTGTTTTTTGTTTTCTTTTATTCTGGGTGACGAAGTTATTGCGTTATTACAGTACAAATGGGTGGGTGGGTGACTCAAATGAACCATCTATAGTGGCGCCCCCAACGAACGACGAAAGGAACACTTTTACGATTACCGAAGACTTAAGTGAGCTACCATTAGCTGTCCGCCATATGATGCGAGTACGAGTTGTGGTAGAGGACTTTTTGGACTGGGATTTTAAGTTTCACATTAAAAATGAAGTCAATAGTGACGATGAAAAATAGAAATATCATCAATGTCGTGGTAAAAAATATTTTCTTTTGTTGCTTGTACCTGCACCTATTTGTTTGCAATGTATTTGCCCTTTTGTAAAACAATAGAAACAAAATGTGTTGAGAGAACGGCGTGTATTCTGGTTTGCCATTGTCCAAAGAGGCGCCTATCGCCACCGAATCTACCGTTATTGCCGCCTGACCGTCAATATCTGAAAATCCTGACTTCCGCGTGAAAAGCGATATTATGGTGGAATAAGTTGATCTACCGAACGAAATTATCCTTCTTATTTAAATAATACTTATTCTAAACCTTTTGACAGCATTTAGATCCTTTATAGCTTAAATTACTTAATCATTCATTATTTATCATTTGCCGAAATTATCCATATTTTTATAAGCTCTCGTAATTTTCATTTTAAATTATTTTCCTTTGTTATTTTATTTTACTAGTATTCACTTATCAGTTCCACTTATTCCGTATTATTCATTTCCTTTATATTTACTTGATGCAATTTAAATGTGGTGCCGTGGGGTTCTCATACAAACACGCGCTGTTCCCTTAACATTTTCATACAACCACATGGTTTGGATCCCATGTGGCAACCTTACCCTAAAACATGGCGACCATTGTGCAGATCTTTGTGGCTACCTACTTCATCGTTCCGTTTCACCAGATTCCATTGAAGCTATGTGGTAGTTGTTTCGCATTTTTGCAAACGGTGGACCCTACAAATTTCTACCACCAGTACGCGTTGGCTGCCCGCGCTCGGCATTCCTTTGCAACAATCGTCATTCAGGCGACGCGGGCCCAAGCGTACATCTGCTCCCTGTGTGATGGTAGCCTGTGTGTGAGTAATTTTTTTTTATTATTATCATTATTTTTTTTGTGATTGGCGGTTGCTACCATGCACTAAATTTGGTCGATTGATTTATTTTGAAGGCGACATATGAGACTTCGGTGAACTGCACCCCTGTCTGCCCTGCCGGGCATGTGTGCTCGCGATGCACGCAGCCCCCTGCCCCTAGCGTATCGGGCTCGGCAGGCAGCAGTGTCTCTAATACCGCCGGCTGTCCTCCCGTTCATCCCCCTAACGTCACCTCCTCCACCTCCGATCCCGTACCGGAGCCAGGCTCCCAGGTGAGGAGTACGCCGACAGGGCCAGTTCCCCAATGCCCGGGCCGGGCGCGGTGGACGTGGCCACGTCACCGCTCCGCCAGCTGACCCCGCGCGTCCAAGCCAGCTTCCAAAGGGCTGGACCGTCGTTGGACGCAAGCCGCTCTCAAGGGGCCCAGGCGTGGACATCGCTCCTGGATGGGCAGGACTCCGCGGACGACTGGTGGGGCAACCCAAGCGGGTCAACCAGCCGCCGGCAGGTGCCTCAGGGCACCCCCACAGCGGGCGCCGGGGACATGGGCCCCCCTGTGGCGGACCTGCGGGACAGGTTACGCCGTTCTTCAGGGGAATCGACGTCCGGTTCCGTTCAGGAGGCTGAGCAGGGCCCCCCGAAGAAGAAAAGAAGCGAAATGTCTCCGCAGGAGAAACAGCAGGACAATTACGAGCGCAAGCTGCGGCGGGAACGCCAGGGAATGCCCCCAGGAGGGCCGAGTACTGCGCCCCCGCCGTGCCCCGCCCGTCGGGCCCAGCGCCCCAGTGGCGGCATTCCATGCCCGCCAGGACTGGACTCGCCCGCCGCGGGCAATGCGCCTACACCGCCGAGTGCGCGCGGCGCCGGCCGGGGATTGTAAAGTTAAGCACGCTCTGCTACGCGTGAGTGAGAGTGAGCGTGAGAGTGAGCGCTGACGACCAATACATTTTTGGAAATTGTAGATGTTGCTGATATCTATGGGTTGCGCATGTTTTACTTCAGCTGCTTCGCGAACAAATTAATTACGTCTAGAAACATGAAGTTGGACCCTACTTCATGCTAAAAAGCCACGAGATGAACAATCGATACAGGAGTTCGGAGCTCGCGCCCATTTGAAGAACTCGAAAGTCGAAGGTGGTTTGACTCCGGTAAATTTCAAGTACGGAGGGTTTCTCACGGTTTCAGACGGCCCAAATCAAGAAGTTATTGTGTTTTTGAAAATCTCGTTTTGAAAGCAATGGATGCTGATGAAATAGATGATGCGGAACGGGGTCTGTCCAAGAGGCAATGCCGGAATGAGACCCCCGAAGCCTTCAAAAACCAGTCGGTGCCGGCTTCCACCCCTAACCGTAGCCGGGTCTCCAAGAAACTGGAGTATGCCCCGGGAACCGACCGTAATTGTTATGTTACTGTTAAAAACCTACCAGAACCATCCATGGAGGTATGTTGCTCTCTTCTTAGTCACCTTGTTTGGTTATGGGTTGTCACAGTATTTTCAGAAAATATCTCCTCTAACTAACCTGTTGATCGTTATGCAGGTCAGTTTCATATCTTTTATTGAGAAACTCCTCATTAAAAAGGACATTGTCAGTTCTCAAGAATATGGAAAAGTGCATTACACAGATCTAAATCAATCTAAACCCGTCATCAAAAAACCCATTGTTCTCAGTTGCACTTATGATCCAATAAGAAATTGGGCTACTATTGAGGTAAGAACACTATATCTTCTATCGAATGTCACTGTAAATATCCGTATTTGAATGTTATGTCCTGTTATCGCAGCTTCCATCAGCTGAAATCGCGGTTGCCTTCTCTCAACTAAAACCAACGCACTATTTGAGGAGAACTTTGCAATTTGAATTACCTGTTTTACCAAAAGAACCTGCTGAAGATGATAATGAGAAAATGTATGACATGTCGACGCTAGATGAATCCATAGGTTTGGATGTGACCATCCCCAATTCAGACCAAATCGTCAACAACAACAACAACAATAACAACAACCTTATATTTGTGGGAGGTGTATGTCCAGAAGAAATGGTATGTTTGTGAAAAAAAAAAAATTACAATTTCAAAAGTTTTCTGATCATATAACAATGTAACGATCACTTACAGAAATATCTAAAATTTGGAATCATTGATTTGCTCTTGGACGCAAGAGTTGTGAAGCCAGGCGATAATGCAGTCCTTTCCGTGGCTCCTACGTCTGAAGGCTACATTAAAGTGGAGGTATAGTGATTTCCTTTGTGGCGTACTTCAAGGTTTGATTTTAAAACAAACTGGATATAATCCCTATCTATCTATCTATCTATCTATCTATCTATCTATCTATCTATCTATCTCTTCTAGCTTCTTAATGAGAAATGTGTTGAGCACTTGACTGTTATAAAATCATGTCAGTTTATTGAGAGTGAAATTTTTTTTTAAATTAATGCCTGGACTTCATTTGGAAGATAATAAACTTCCTGAAAGTGGACAAATACATCAATCAGTAGAAAAGCAGGATGTCTCCAATGCAAAGCAGCTAGCTTTAAGTAACTCAGAAGACCATAGTGATGTCTATGTGGAGAAGTCACTCTCTCATCCTGAACAGGTTTACTTTAAAATCTACATAAGACATAAAGGTTTGAAAATTGCTTTGCTCACTGCTAACAGCATCCCATTTTCTTCCAGACAATTTCAGCACTAGGACCAATCGTATCTGTTTCAAACCTGCCCTCAAAACTTTATATGGTGAGTATTGTTTACAGTATATTTATTTTCCTCCAACTGCACCACTTTTTTTGCACCACTTGCTGGCACATGCATCAACCTACTATATCACTTTTTTTTGTCATTTCTTTCAGTTCTGCTCTGTGGAATTTGCCTCTACTGCCTGCCTCATAGAGGAGCAGTATGGCAAATGCAAGCTAGAGTTGAAACAGGAAGTTTTAATAGAGCCAGGACAATCGTTAGATGCTCCCAAGCTTGGACCAATCGTATCTGTTTAAAACCTGCCCTCAAAACTTCATATGG
The DNA here is from genome assembly GCA_030522485.1 of Stenchaetothrips biformis. NCBI lineage: Eukaryota > Metazoa > Arthropoda > Insecta > Thysanoptera > Thripidae > Stenchaetothrips > Stenchaetothrips biformis. The sequence continues at coordinate 4,513,365 of CM060095.1, read as the reverse complement.
TGAATTTTCTTTTTACAGTATATTCAGTTCCCTCCAAATGCACCTTCTTGTACAGCAAAATTTTTACAAGGGATATTGACGTTCCAGGCTCATTTCATTGATTTCATTTCGGATTCTGTTAAGAGACTTTACAGGCTTGGATGAATCTGAATAAATAATTAAAGAAGCTCGTGAAGTACCTGATGGCAGTATTGAAATTGAGGTAATTTGACTAAATGTAATGTTTGCACCACTTGCTGGCACATGCATCAACCTACTATATCCCTTTTTTTTGTCATTTCTTTCAGTTCTGCTCTGTGGAATTTGCCTCTACTGCCTGCCTCATAGAGGAGCAGTATGGCAAATGCAAGCTAGAGTTGAAACAGGAAGTTTTAAAAGAGCCAGGACAACCGTTTGGTGCTCCCAAGCTTGGACCAATCGTTTCTGTTTCAAACCTGCCCTCAAAACTTCATATGGTGAGGATTTTAAAAGTATATTTATTTCCCTCCAAATGCACCTACTTGTACAGCAATACTTTGAAAAGGGTTATTGACGTTCCAGGATCATTTCATTGACTTCATTTCGGATTCTGTTAGAGAGCTTGCTAGCCTCGATGAAACAGAGGACATTGTAAAGGAAGCTAATAGAGGACCTGATGGCAGTATTGAAATTGAGGTAATTGACTAAATGTAATGTTTGCACCACTTTCTGGCACATGCATCAACCTACTATATCACTATTTTGCCATTTCTTTCAGTTCTGCTCTGTGGAATTTGCCCGTACAGCATGTCTAATTCAGGAGCAATACAGCAAATGCAAGCTGATATTCCAGCATGAGTACAGTGCATCAGAATCCCATTCCATGTCTGTGGAAGAGAGGAATGACACCCCCAACTTTGGACAAGACTCCACCAATTCTTTTGTGCTGGTCACTGGTCTGCCAGTTGGCTTTGATCCAGTATGTGCAATATACCATATTCCTTTTGCATTCTTTCATTACATGTAGTTGTTTTCACTACCTTTTTTTATTGCAGGAGTATTTAAAATTTACTCTCATAAGTTACCTTTACAACACTTTAAAAATTGGTTGGGAAGTACTTGTTGACTCAGTTTCAAATATGGAGCCAAAGGGACCCACATCATGTTTGGTCAAGGTAGTACATATCCACTCTGATTCATGTGGCAGTTCTTGTGTCAATATTTTAACGGTGCATTTTCTGGTTAATTTTAGTTAGTAGCTATAAAATATGCTGAAGTCCTAAACAAGTGCCAGCAGCTACCTTTTGGACAAGCCTCGATCTCATGTGAGCCGTGCCCTCTCGGTACCACCATGGCAAAACCACTCGTGGACCTTCAGATACCTGGCAATTCTGAAGTGTCTTTCCTGCGTCTCCTTTGCCTGCACAAGAAGTTGTTCCAGGGCCGAAACCACAGTTCTGCTTATGCTAAAATTCTTGTAGGGCTACAAAAAGAAGGGTTCCGATGCACCATTCCTCAACTATGCAAGCACCGTAAGCATTACCTTGATAAGTACAATTCTGCTGTCAAGAAAAATAAAGAGCTCGGCGTACTACGAGACCCATTACATATTGCCTTTGGGAGGGAAGATGCTGTCATACTCAAAGGAACAGTGTATGAAATACCTTCGGAAAACACCACTTTCAGAAGTGACAGACCCATCGGAGCACATAAATCAGCATCATCTTTCCTAGGACGTAAGCATTTTTAAATATTGGACTTTTTATTGCTGCTTTGTGTGTAGCAGTTTGCTCTAAATTAATATACTTGCTTGCCCACTCTCTTAGGTTCTCAATTCACAATTCGATTTTCAAAGTCTCTGTTATCCATTCTTAAGGTTAATATTGCCCAACTCCGTAATGCTAAGAACACAGACAGATTCTGGGAAGAAGTTAGTGGCGAATTAAAGAAAAAGCACCCCCTTGAAACTTTCCGAGCTGATCAATGCGAGAACAGATACAAAGACTTGGTGGCTACGTACAAAGATGAAGTTCAACGCCTTGACAAATCTGGTGAAGATGGCTTTGAAGAGGGCAAGGAGCCCTGGTTTTGGAAAGACTTAGAAATTCTGGAATCCAAAAACATCACTGTCAAAAATGCTCCAACTGTTGCCTGCGGCAGTAGCCATGTTGAAAAAGGTGGAGCCAACCTAGAAGAAGATGAGGAAAAATCCTCAAATGCCCTCCGTATTGGCAAAGGGAGGGTGTCACAATTGAGAGTTGCAGGAAAATCTGCTAAACTTCTGAAAAGCCAAGCCCTTCTCTCAATGGCTGAGCAGTTGAAGGAAAGAAACGATCTTCTACGCATGCGAATGGAACGAGATTTGAAGTAATGGTTTTTCTGTCTAGTCTGATTATTTCCGTGATCTCAATTATTTTTAGGCGAGTAATTTATGCTGTTGTTAAGCTCTCTTTGCTTATCAGTAGGCTTGCTGAATGTTGAATTGTTTTTCTTACTTTGCTTTTATTATCCTTTGACAACAATTGTTTCTTTTATTCTTTGACAATGAATGTCAATAATATTTGGTAGTATTTGTAGTAATACAACAATACTGTTTGTGCTAAATGCTCATTTTTATTTTGTTCTAATAAACCTTTCACAAATAACAGTGAAGTGTGACTTTTCTTTTCATGATTCCATTGCTCTGAAGGTGCAAACCAATTTTAGAAAAGTAAATGAAGCTCAGATCAATAGAAAAATGAGTTAATGCGAGAAAGAACAATAATTAAATTTGTAGGGTAAGTCATTGACAGATTTTAATGTTGTAAGCAGCTCTCAGCTAATCAGTACAAAAATTCATCCTTCATATGTCAACCTATGTATGTATATATTGTTATAGTGTGCAACGTGTAAAGGGACTTGGAGGAGAAGGAGTAGTCGAGGTCTCAGAGAGACGGAAGGCTTCTGTATTATCAGGGGTTGACTGTGTACGGAATGGTAGCGGCTGCTTGGCTGCGCGCGCTTATATTACAGGAGTAGAAGAACATCAGGAAGAATAGTAGTAGAGAGTGGGGGTGCATGGCCAATGGTATTGTGTGGCTAGGGTATTAAGGAGAGGAACGAAAGGAAGAATATGGGTTAGAGGTCCTGGCCAGGATCCTTAGGGCAGTGGTTGCGAAAGATAGGGAATGACTGCTAGTAAGCTGTGCTATGGTTATGTTCTCTATAGTTCATTTCACAACACCACTCCCTCCTGAACAAAAGAAACGAAGTGTCTTAAAATTTTCTTCCATTCGTTTTGAACTTGACTCGACTCAACTTTTGAATTTAGTACCATTGATCTCTAACGAATTGAATTTTAACTTTGTTCTCTTTCTCTCTTTTGAAGGAACTGAATTTCTTTCCTCCCACTCTCTCTCCCTTGAATTTTTGCAATTTACATGATTTTGATTAAATGTCCAATTTCTCAATAATTTCTTGTTTGTCTTGACTTTTCTTGCGCTGTCTTGAATTTCTTGTCTGGTAGTTTGCCGAACGTTGTGGTGAATGATGCTACAAAGGTGCACTTCCCCATTACACCGTACGGTGCCAGGCATTAGGGTGTCCAGTCCTAAGCCCACGGTTCCACTTGTTGTTAAAAAAAGAAAAATAAAGAGTGGTATGGCCCGCGGCATGCTGTCATGCCAGGTGGACTTTGTCTGCCCCAGGCGGATGTTACAGTCGTCGTCACGAATTGCAACACCGCATGAAGTCGAGTATTCCTCCTGTAGGCCAACCAAAGTTTAAGTTAGTTTTGACGAGACTCCAACTGAAACAAACAGAAAGCACTCTATACAGTTTTGCGCTTTTAAGATATCCAACCCCTACTCTGTTTGGTTGGTTTGCCTGATGCCATCCTAACTATCTAGCTAATCCTATTCTAAAGGCACCTTGAAATCTAAGAAACTTAACTAACTGTTTGTTAGTGCAAATACTTAACTCATGGAATTACTCCTCGCGCGTCGACGGGGACTCCTGGACAGGTGTGACGTCATCCTTCAGGTTTTGGATAATGTCCAGGGCGGCTGCCAGAAATTGCTCAGGGGTGAGCGTTCCATCCAAGACATGAACTGGATTGGTCTCCTCTCGCAACAGCCAGGTGTCAGTTAACTCATGCAGCAGGCTGAGGTACTCAACAGTGACACCTGCTTCTTCAGTGCGATTTCTACGGTTTAAACGTTGGTACGCTACAGCCGGAGGTGTGCGTACATAGATGTAGTGGATCGGTCTGTGAGTTGGCGGGGCGACAGCGTCGCGCAAGATCCGTAGTATAGCCATGTGCTGTTGGCTGATGGCATTCATTTCAGCTAAAGCTTGTGCGAACACTCTCAGTGAGCATTGAGGTGAACGTTCCAGGACAGTTAGCCTTTCCGGGTGATTAGCCAGCATGTGAGTCTGGCGGCGGCCTAATGTAGCTAGAGCCAGAACTTGAAATGGATAGCTCCAAGTTACGCGATTAGTGTAGAGCAGTTCTAGCAGGTTGTGTCCTTCGACGTTTTGCCAGTCCTTGACAGGCTCGTCCAGTACCGGGAACAGTTTCAGTCTCTTCAGGTTAGCTGCGAGGGTCGATTTGCCGGCGGCAATGTTGCCTTCCAGATAGATAATTGGTGCGAATTGGCGTCGCCGTTTCATGACGTAGTGCACTAAAAGTGGGGCGATGACGGCCAAGAAGGTGATGGCGAACATGATGAGCATCATTTTGACTCGTTTGTTTCGAGCCGAGTCGACCGTGGCCTGTGGATCAGACTTGTTAATTTGCTGTTTTGAATTTAGTCTCCCACTTCCTTCTGAATGAACGAATGCGATGCTTCTGATAATTATTTTACTTCTTCACTTGTTTTTGTACAATCAGGGTTATGACATGTATCGTTTGTAACATTTGTTCCAAGTGGCTAGAGTGTTTGTGGACTACACTCGTTTGAATTGGTGCGCGCTTCGCGCCTGGCGATACCCCTTGCGCCGGTTCTTAGCGCGGCGCAGTACCGTGCTCTGCCGCTGTTGCGTGAGGCGTTGGTGTCGCGGCGAGAACTTGCGTTGCGCTCCCGCTGCCGCCGGCCGGTTGCTAGCCGCGGCGCGGTTGTTGACGTTGTTGACGCGCTGGCCGGCGTCGCCGGCGTCCTCGCGCTCCAGTCCGTGCCGTTGCTCTGGTCTACGATTGGCCGCTCGGGTCGTGTGTTGTATCCGTGCGTTTTGATTGGCGAGCCGAGCCGCGTTGTTGGCCTGGCGTCCCTTGGTTCGGCGGCGTCGGCGTCATTTGGTGTGCGGAGTTCGACGCATTCGCACGTGTCGCTCTGTGTTCTTCGTCCCGTGCTCTTTTCAATCATGGATTTCCCTGTCATTTTATCCTTGCGCTTTTCCGCGTACAGGGTGCTCTGCTTCTGCGAGTCCTTTTTGGGCCACTCTGGATACGTGAGTACCTTTTTATGTTGATGTTCGTGATGCATGGTGCACGGTGCATGGCACGGGGTTCGTCTTGTTATAGCTGTGTACTTCGTGCTTCACCGCCTGCGAAGAGGGGTTATCGCCTTACGTTTTTCACCTGGTGTTCCCAACTGAGGGCATTTTTGGGGATCAGGCTTGGGATTCGGTGGCCTTGGTACAAACTTGGCCCCGATTCTTGTGCTTGCATTGCGGCATGCGGGTGTTTGTGAGTGCTCCTTTCCTCTCCCCTATTTAATCCGGTTATGGTTATTTTCTTTTCTTTTCCTATCTTTACCTTGTTCCCAATTCCTTGCGAACGAGGAGTTGCCTGGTCCTGCATTCCCGGCCTTTGCCCCTGAAGTGCTGCATCATGTCCTGCCCCCCAACCACCCTTTAGTCCACTTCGAGAACGGGGAGCAATTATATGGTTTTGGTGACGGGCAGGGTGAGGGCGAGCTTCCTGGTGAAGGTGGGGTTGTTCCTTGGAACGGGGGTGAAGCCGCTGGGGAAGTTATGTGGGGCGACCTCCCCGATGTCGAGTTACTGGAGGACATCCACCCCTATCTCCTTGCCCCCGTGGAGGAGGACTTTGTCTGGCGTGGGCCCGGTTTGGGGCCGGCTTGGGGTGTCCCCCTTAGTGCCATGGACCCTCTCCCTTTGGTGGATGTACCGCTTTCTGAGGTGAGTGGTATTGTAACTTTTTTGTTTGCGGTTGCACAAGTTGTGCTCTTAAGCCGTCTTTCCCTTGCCCTGTCCCTTAGTTGGAGACCGAACGTGCGGCTCGGGATGCGCGTCGTGCAGCTGCCGCGGCTGCCGAAGAGGTGGCCCTCCAGCTTGATTTTGAGGAATTCTTTCCTGAGGTCCCTGAGGAATTCTTTCCTGATCTGGACGATGATGTCCCAGTCCCGCCCCGGGGAATCAAGTTATTTAGATTCCCTCGAAACTATGAAGAGCGTTTAGCTGGGATTATGCCACTCCCAGACCCGAAGGTTCCGGAGTTTTGCTGGGGGTGCGGCTTTGACTTGCCCTCGGATTCTGAGGATGAGGGTGACAACTGAGTACAATTGAGTGTCGTTTTCTGCGTCGCTCCTGACTTTTGTTAACCTATTATTGTTCTCTTGTGCCTAGTTTTTTTATTTTTTTTTGGCAATGTTTTTTTTTTTTTTTTTTTTTTTTTTTTTTTTTGCAATGTCCGTTTATTTGTTCTGAAGTGTGGCCATTCACTGTTTCTCATTCGCCCTCGTTACTGTGTCTAGTATATATATATATGGTTACACCATAACTAAAGTCATACTGCACGTTATGTCTGTCGTCCTTTATTTTACCTTTCGCCCCTTTGCATGTAGCTTGCATGTTTGGAGTTGGGTTGTTTTAAGTCTTTTTCTTGGTAAGTGTTTTCTTTTTTTTTTTTCCTTTTTCTTCGTCGGGTCTGGTATTTGGTAATATGTGTTGTTGACGTATTGTAGTTTGTTTCTGGTGGGGCCATCCTGGCGCTCCCCTGCTCAGTTGTTTTAATTTATCTTGTTTGTTTCAGGTTTGTTTATTTTGTTTTGTTTGAGATCCACGTTGGGCTGCTGTGAAGCCATTTACTTCTTTGCCCAAGGGACCGAAATTCTCTTTCTGCTGCTTCACTTCATCTCGTCTTGTTGTTTACTTGGTGAGTTTGCATTCTTTGGTGATGTGGTCTCTTTGTCTGCACTTGTTGCATCTTGCGTTCTTGGTTTTGCCTCTTCTCTTAGTCGTGTTGGGGTTTGTTTGTTTATTTGCTTCATTTTTCGTTTCTTTTTGTTGCAGTGTCTCTATGACTTCTATTTCCGGTGGTTGCACTGGTCGTTCTGGAGTTTCTTTGAGGCTTATTGTGACTTCTGCTGGGATGTTGTTGCTGCCCATGCTGGCTGATTCGTCTGGGCGTTTTTCTTGGCGAACTTTTTTGGGTGAGTTTATTTTCTCAATCGCCTGTATTTGTTGTTCCATTTCTTTAATTTCTTGCATGGTTTCCATTTCTTTTGTTCTGATCTTCTCTAATGCTTGTTCTACTTGCTCTGTTTCTTCTTGTTGTTTTCTTTCTACTCTTGGGCTTGCAATGTAAATTTCTTCTATGTCTGAGTCTGCGTTTGCTTCTAAATCTATCATTTCTATTTCTGGTTCTGGGTCTGTCTCTGAATCTGTTGCCCATGGGTTTGTGTAGCCCGGGTCTTCAAACCAACTTAACCTTTCTTCTTCTTTTCTAAGTTTTTCCGCATACTCTTTTCTCTCTCTTGCCTCTTTTTCTCTTTGTTCTTGAATTTTCTGTTTTCTGATTTTCTCGTTTTCTTCAAACTGTTTTCTTTTGAGTTCTGCATCGAACTGTTTCTTTCTGAGTGTTTCTTGATGTTGTTTCTGTCTAATTTTTCTAAGTCTCTCTTCCTCCCTCCTTTCTTCGTTTTGAAAGAGTTGAGCTAATGGTGAAATTTTGGTTGTGCTGACTTTCTGTTCGTTTTTCTGTTGCAGTGGCATTTTCCGATCCATTTCCATTTTGCGAGTGTCCTTTGGCTGCAGTGGGGATTCCCTTGTCCACTCCTTGTGCTTGTCAGTTTTGGGAATTTGGTAAGTTTTTGTTACCTTTCCATGCTTCAGTTTGTTGGTAGTTTCCTTTTCGTCGGTTCCGTCATGAGCAATCCATTTTCTGGGGGCCATTTTCGTAGATGTTTGCCGATTTCCGATTTAGTAATTGAGTTGGGTTTGATTTAAGTTTGATTTTGATACAAGATGGCGGGCGTGGTTTCCGGTTTTCTAGATGGCGGTGTTTGTATAGTCGGTCCCACTTATGCGTGTCTTTTGTTTTCAGGTTATGTGGACTTGACTATTTTCGAATGCTTGAAGTGCCGATTTCGAGCAGGCAGTGCCTTAGAGCTTGCAGTTGATTGAAGTTTGTTTACAAGAGTTGGAGGTTAACTTTCGACATGGCCTTGTTGGTCTTTGTCTGATCACGTCCACGAAGGACATTTACCCGGCGGGGCTTCGGTCCCGGAGGTTGTTGAAGGCTTGGGATCCTGTCAGCAGCCTTTCTTGTTGGCCACAGACCGGGTGGAGGTTTTTGGGCTGGAAGTTGCCTTTTCGGCGGGGCCCGGAGATCAAGTACGATAGGGCCCTGGGCCGCCTTCGGGATTTGGCCCCCGTTGTGCGGTCCCTGCCGTTTGGAGGTCTGGAGCGACCCTGTTGCTCCTGCGCCACACTCAATTGAGAGCAGCAGAGCAGGCCTTCACTGGTATCGTCCATCACCGCCGCGAATACCAGCAGGGTCTACTGGGCATCGTAAGGCAGAGGCTGGTCAGCCCGGACTTGTGGAAGGCGTGCGCCAGTCCGATGCGCTCCAGCAGGTGACGCCAGGTCTCCTGATGCTCCGCAGAGGGAGCTAGACGCGCCTCCGGTGTGACACCCTGACTGACGGACATGACTTAGACTGACATAAGACTATGAGAGGACCCCACTGTCGAGCCAGGTTGGGGTCTCTGAGGACTCTCCGGCTCCCGGGTCTCTTGGTGTGGGTGCAGCCAGGATACGGGTCCCCGGTGGCCGCCCTGACAATTGACTGTTAGACTCAGCCCTGGATGTCTTTAGACATATGTCAGCCATGCTGACTGAATTTCTTCTTCGGAGTCTGGATACGCAGCCAGTCGATCCATGTGGACTATCATCATTGTGTAAGGGTGAGCTTCTTTTTGAATTCTGGCGTTACAGTCATGTATGATGTCTATCACGGTGTAAGGTCCTTCCCATGGTGTTGTTAACTTTGGAGACACTCCCTTTTCATTTTTGGGCCTGTACAAGTAGACTCGGTCTCCTGCTTTGAATGGTGCTAGCAGTGCTGTGTTGTCATAACGTTGCTTCATTTTTGTTGCAGCTTGGCCATGCATTTCTCTGACCAATTCATGGATTTCTGCCAGTCGTTCTCTGACTTGTTGTGGAACGGCTTCCATTCCTTTCGTCCATGGTGGGCTTCCTTGGTTCAACGTCAGTGGAGTTCTCATTGGTGTGCCAAACATAATTTCGTATGGTGAAAACTTGTGGACAGGATTTGGCAAGTTCCTGTACGCCTGAGCTATGAAAGGTAAATATTTCACCCATCCCTTTTGAGTTTTGCTGATCAGCATAGATAGTTGTTGTTTTAACGTCCTTATCCATCTTTCCGCTTTTCCATTGGCTGAAGGGTGGAAAGCTGTAGTTCGATATTTCTTTATCTGGTATAAGTCCATAATTTCCTGAAATAATTGGGATTCGAAAGGCTTTCCTTGATCTGTAAGAATTGAGCGTGGTGCTCCATAGACTGAGAAGACATGGGTTATTAGTGCATTTGCGATTTCCTTAGCATTATTTTTAATTAATGGGACCACTACTGGCCATCCTGAGAATGCTTCTATTGCTACTAATATGTACTCGTAACCTTCTGTTGTTTTAGGTACTTTGCCGCAAATATCTACATGCCATCTGCCATGGAGAGTGCCTTCTCTGAATATTTTGAGTGCTGCATTTTTGGTGGTGTGTTTGGGCTTTTTGAATCTTTGACACGTGTCACAATTGGCTACATGTGCTGCAATATCGTCTGCCATTTTGGGCCACCAGAAGAACCTTCGTAAGTAGTCTCCTGTCATTGTTTCTCCAAAGTGATTACCCTCTCCTAGTTGACGATGGTATTCTTTAATTGTTGTTTTTATGCTAGCCCTTGGTTGTATTAATTGTAATGTTTCCTTCTTAGGGTCACCTGATGGGTGTTCGTGTCTTCTGTATAGGACTCCGTTTTTGAGTGTCATTGATTTATACTGATGCCAAAGTGTTCTGGTGTTGCGTCCGAACCCTATGATTTCCTGGAGGTGTGGTCTCTTACCATTCTCTACCGCTGCTAAGATAGGTGCTATCTCCTTATCTGCTTTTTGCAGCTTGGCCATTTCTTCTGGTGTTTCTCCTTCAGGTAAGACTGCTGTGTGTAATATTTGTGTTATTCTTTTGACTTCTGCTGTTGTCTGGCAAATAAGACAACTTTCCTCACAAGTCTTAGCTTTTGTCGGATCTGGCTGAGTGTGATGGTGACAAATATTAATTGTCATGTTGGTGTTTTTGAACACTTTGTAGAGTAGTGGAATTATCTCTAGATTATTTTCTGGGCTCTTGTAATAGTCAAACTCTGGTATATTCCACTCGGTGATGTTTTCTTTAATGAGCCATGCTTTTAGAATGTTGAGTGCAATCTCTACGTTGTGTATGTGTGGTCTGTGCTCCATTTTCTCTTTGACTATGAGACTAATGATTGTTTTGTTGTCTCTAGTGTATTGGCACAATCCTGGGAATGTTTTGTCTGTGTTGGAGTGAAATTCGTCTTTGACTTGGAACCATTCCTCGATCTGACTGGCTAATGGTGAAGTGAATCTCCCTTCGAGACTGATTGGATGGACAACCGGCCCACTGTTTGGTGCCTCAAGTACTGATGTAAAAACTTCTTGGATGGTTAAGCCCTCAACTAAGGTGGAACTAATAAGGTAAGCTACTGCATCTTTGGCTTCTATTTTAGTACACTTTTTACACTCTGGGTCGCAGGGCCTGTTTGGGCGTCTGCTCAGTGCATCTGCATGGCTGATATTTGTGCCTTTCTCATGCACAACTGTGAATTTATAGGGTGACAGTTTTTCTAGCCACCTTGCTAGCATTCCTGTTGGGTTCTTAAAGTTTTTAAGCCATTGCAAGGCTGCATGATCTGATTTTACAATGAAGGGCGCTCCCGCTAAATAATGGTTGAAAGCTTTTACTGATTCTACCAATGCTAGAAGTTCCCTATGAGTAACACAGTAATTCCTCTGTGCCGGTGTTAAGGTTTTCGACCAGTATGCTATTGTTACTTCATTGCCGTCTTGTTCTTGTGTTAGGACTGCTCCCAAGCCAGTGAGGCTGGCATCACAAGTCAACGTAAAAGGACCTTTATCTACATCTGGTGATCCAAGGACTGGTGCTGTAGTTAGAGCTGTTTTGACGGAATCAAAAGCTTCCTGACAAAAGGGTGTCCATTCGAACTGGACTCCTTTCCTAAGTAGTCTATACAAGGGATACACTTTGGTGGCCATGTGAGGTACGTATTTACCATAGTAGGCTGCCAAACCGAGCCATGATTTTAATTCTGTACTGTCAATTGGTTGTGGCCAGTGGATTATTTTATCTATTTTATTAGTATCAACTTTTATGCCTGTTTCAGACAAGATGTGTCCTAGGAATGAAATCTCCTTTCGAAACAACTCACACTTTTTGGCCTTGAGGAGAAAACCTCCTGCCCTGACTCTATTGAGGAATGCTTCTAATCGTTGCATCATCTGCTGGAAATTGTCCCCTGCGATGCAGACATCATCAAGGTAAACCGACACTGTTGGTCCTAAATCGTTATTTTCATTTGGTTCCAAGGCTGGTGTTACAAGTCTGTCTGTTACCTGTTGGAACGCTCCTGGAGCTGCTGAGAGTCCAAAACTTAATCGGGTGTACTCGAACTGTCTGTGCGGAAGACCCAAGTCTTCTGGTAGTATTATTGCTGTTTTGGGTTGGTCGTCTGGGTGTACTTCTAAATTGTGGTAGCCATGGGCTAAGTCAAAGGTGTGGTACATTTTGTGTCCGCCTAAATTTTGTAGAATTTCTTGGGTTCTGGGTATTGGTGCTGCTGGCACTCTGGTGATTGCATTTAGTGCTCTATAGTCTACACAGACTCTAACTTCTCCTGTCTTTTTGAGAACACATAGTATGGGTGAAGCCCAAGCTGATTGACTAGGTTTAATTGCTCCCATTTTTAGATATTTCATGAATGTTTCATAAACTTCTTTCCTGTAATGCAGGGGTACTGGACGCGCATTCTGTTTAATTTGTGGATGGTCTCCTGTGTCTATCCTGAATTTCATCCATGGACAACGCCCAAAAGTGAAGTTATCTGGAGCAAATACATCATGGTGTTTACGGATGAGCTTTTCTACTTCTACTTTTTCTTCTGGCGACAACGCAGTGGCTTTGATCATGGCATCTAGATCTGCAGGTAATGGTTTATTTTCTGGGATTGGGTCTTTATCTGGTAGTTTGTACTCAGCATCATGGAACTTTTCTATCTCATGTTCAGTTAAATTTAGTTGCTCTGTTCCATTTGCTATTCTAATTGTTCTACATGGGCACTCTTTAATTTCGTTTTCAATTTCAATTTCATACTCACTCTCTTCCTCTCTTTCTAACTCTTCCTCGTAATTTGGGCTTATGTTATCATCAAGGCCATCGTATTGTAGTGGGTGCAGTAGTAGGACTTCGGCAATTATTGCATATTTGGGAATTTGAATACAATTATCTCCAAGGTTTAGCAAGGTTACATTTACTGGACCTGTCACACACGGTACAACGCCTGTCTGTGTGACTATTCTTTCCGAGATTCTACTTTTTATATTGGGGTTACTTTTACTGTTTGTTAGCAAACCTATGTGCATCTTGCCTTCTGCTCTTTCGGGTGGTTGGATTCCCAAAGTTTGTTCATTTCCATGTGCGTTGGCCGCACCACTTTCACTATCACTTTTTTTTACCATGGTTTTTGTTTCAGTTTTTAGACCATCATTCCGGATATGACTGGCCTGGCTGTCAAGCTGGCGATGATCAGCCCCCCTCGCTCTTGCCTGAGACTGAATTGTGGCGCACGTCGTTTCCGGAGGAGGATCAGAAGTGGACAGTTTCTTTTCAGACTCCGGAGGACGACTATACCCACTGATCGTCATGGCAAGCAACGCGTCAGACAATTCTGACTCATCAACCACCAGGTCAGTATCTAACTTTGTAGATACCTGCCTCTCTACGAAAGGTTTCAGCAAGATATTCTGATTAGCACGTATTGGGTAGGACAGATTTCCGCTTGCGAAATCTCCTTTGTGCACTGAGTTAACCACTTTATATGGTACTTGGACATTATTTTCAAGTTCTAGCATTTTAGTTTTGGTGTTGACTACACCTTCAAAAGTATCAATAAAATCATAGCCAATTAAATTTTCTGTAATGTCTGCTTCGTAAACTGGGAATCTATAGGTTTGTTTACCAAATGTAATGTCGGTCCACTCTGGCCCATACAGTGATGTCTTGTGGGACGTTGCACTTTTAAGACGTAATTTAGATACTGGTAAATCTCTAGTTCTTTTAAAAACAGTTATGGTTGCCCCAGTATCAATGATAGCTTCTCTGCTGATGCCTGCTACTGTACAGTTAACCAATGGTCCTTTCTTATGGGGTAGACAGGCTGCCCATTTTAATTTACTGCTGGGGTCAACATTTTCTTTATCCAAATTAGTCTGATGCTTACATGCTTTAGTAATTATTGGTGGAGTTACCTGGATTCTTAGAATTTCAACAGGATGATTAGGTTCGTTAGATTCAGTGGGTTCAAGTTTACTAGTTTCAATTTCCGATGGTACTGTTGCATTCTGAACTTCCATTTCCATCGGTTCAATAGAAGTCTTTACTGGTTTTCCGACTTGGGAACGTAGGGCATATTTACCTTGTTGTCGTGTTGGGGATTATTACCTTGGTTGTTATTTTGTTGATGGTTATTATTTTGCAATGGCTGTTGTTGTTGGTTGCATTTGGCGTACCAGGACATGGCTGCCTGATAGAAATCTGGTGGTACATCAGGGAATCTGACGTAGGGGCCTCTAGACTCATTATTGTTGTATTGCCCTCTGCTATAACTACCTCGTCCTCTTCCCCTATAGTTGGAACTGCCTCTGGGGTTACCCCGATTATTTGGACCCTGGTTCTGACTTTGCTCGTAATTTGAGCTATGCTGCTGGTATCGGCCTTCGGCTTCATCAGCGATGCGTGTTCTACAATCTGGTTTAATGTGACCCTGTTTCCCACAGTAATAGCAAGTTAAATAGTTTTTGCAATCAGCTGCAAAATGCCCTGGCTTACCACAAGAGTGGCAAGTTGAATCATTACTGTCTTGGCCACCCCGGCCTCTGCCTCGGCCTCGGCCCCTGCCTCGGCCTCTACCTCTGCCTCTAACTGGTTGTGCACTTGTTCCAGGAGGCGCTTCCTGCTCTGCATAATTGACTTCAGCCTGATCATCTGAGTGGGCAACTTCTACTTTGCGGACTTTCTTATTTGGTGGCTCTGATGTCAGAGATAACGCCCTGTTGACATGGGTAAGTGCATCTTCTACCGAATTTACTGATGCATAGCAAATCCTTTCTGCTACCTTCCTATCTGTTAACCCTTTAATGAAAGCCTTTACGCCGGCTTGGTCCCTGTCTATTTGATTGCTGTTTGGCATGTAATCTACCACAGCTTCTTTAAGGGGGCAGTAGCGCCATCAATTTTCAAAAAAATCGATTTTTCGTTCTTAACCAGACTTTATCTGTTGGCAACCCTCTTCAAGAATCTGACAAGATTTTGCCGAAATATGTTATCGTTTAGGCTTCAGAGTCGTTTTTATAAATTTATTTATACAGGTTAGGTTAGGCACGTTCAATCTTTTAGGTCGTTTTTCTAAATTAAAGATTTTTGGAGCTTGCGCGCAGGATTTTGAGAAAACGGTTTGAGATATCGCCCTTAAAATTTAGCGGGTGTTAGTACTAGTGAGATCCTTCAAAATGACCCTTGGGTTTCGGGATTGAAGCAGTTTAAAGCTTTTTTAGAAAACATTATAATGTCAAATTTTAACATGTTTTTTAAAGTTTTAAAAAACTTGAGTTTTGAAATATTTCCCGATATTATTTCTCAAAGCTAGAGGGTCAATTTTACAGCCCAAGTATGTAAAACAAGTGGCTAAAATTTGGATGGAAAATTTTCGGCGGGTACTGAGTAGCTCTGCGCGCAGTGATATTTTGTAATTATTAGGCAAATATGTTGTGTTGTCTTCTGCCCTTCCCACACCCCACAAAAATGACCATAACTCAACTTATTTTTATTAAAATAATTCTTAAGGAACCCTCTTTTTAATGGTAACTTGTGATTTTCTCCTCGATTAACAGAAAAAAATTAGCAATAGGAGAAACTTTGTTAAAATTTAACAAAAAAACAGATGACGATGGCGCTACTGCCCCCTTAACCTTCTGAGCGTAATCCCTCAGATTTTGTCCCTCTTCTTGCTTGAGTGACTCGTAAACTCGAGTCCTTTCCCATAACTCTCTCCGTATATGGAAAGTGTTCTCTAATTCTATGTCAAGATTGACAAATGTTAACGGTTTGTTTTGCGTAGTTAGGGTCCTGATCACTTTAGTGGCATCACCTTGCAATGCTTGCAATAGGAAAGTCCCTCTATCCTGCTCTGACCAATTTCTATGCTCTGCGATACTTAGAAATTGTGCCCTGTAGACAACGTAACCAGTAGTACCATTGAATGGTGGCACGTAACTTGAGGTGGAAGTGACTGTAGCAGCAGCTTGTGCTGGTGGGGGTCTATTAAACATTTCACGCATGAAATTGTAGAATTGGCCTTGTTGTGCATTATCGCGTTGCTCGCGCCTATCTTCACGTTCATACGGGTACGCGCGCCGACGGCGGCGTGGTACTCGTTCGAGTTCGTCTTCTTCTTCATCATCATATGCGTCGTCGCGGCGACGGTTATTACCGGCGTCCTCGTCCCAGTCCATTTCGTCGTCACTGCGCTCGGGCGCGTCGGCTTGTAGGCCGTGGTTCCTAGCCCGCGGTCGTCTGGGTTCGTCGCGTCTGAGGTCCTCGTCGTCGGCCTCATCGTCGTCCTCATAGCCGTAGCGTTGTAACGGTCTGATGACGCGGCGGGGACGGTCCGGGACTTGGCCATCTCCGAGCCCTCCGCGGCCGCGTCCACGGCCTCGGCCACGTCCACGGCCTCTACCGCGTCCTCGTCCGCGTTGGACAGGAGCATCCGGCTCGTTATGTTGCTCGTGGGGTACTTCGACTTCCTCCACGTCACGGGGGAATTGCTCGTCAGCCATAGTTAGCGCGTTAGTCCCACCAGCGGCGGTTATACAAGACGGTGTTTAGAGACCGGTGTCTTTGCTGCACTGGGCGAATACGAGGTGTCGGACGTACGGGTTCGATAGACGGGGGTGCGTTACCGTACGCGCGTACTGGGATTTTGGTCTCGACCAAGTTACCTTTGTTATCCCAGGTAATTACTGTGCAATAATCGATGTTAACTGTGTTGCAGGTTTCCGACGGCCCTGCTTCGCGATGGACTTGGATTTGGACTTCAGACGCAGTCGGGTGTGGGGTTTGGGACATAGTACACTTGATTTAATAAAGGATTGACTTGATTTCAAGCCTCTAATTTCTAGTTAGATTCACTCACTTTCTCACACTCCTTAAAACTAGCACAGCTCGATGCCAGCTGGTCACTTTGACACAGTGGCAGAGTAGGCCTTTAACTAGTCTTACCGCAGCACGAATTCACTCAGCAAGTGTGCAGGTGATCATCAATGCGTGGCAAGAACCGAATTTGTAGTCTACTGATCAGTCGGCAATTCACGCAGCAATAGTGCAGGTGATCATGCGTTGTGGGCAATAGGCTACTTATTCCTTCGTCAGTCAAGCACTTGTCCTTAACGATTTCACGCAGCAAAGTGTGCAGGTGATCCTCATCAAGCAGTCGTGTGGACTGAATAAGTTCGATAGGTGAGCAGACGATTTCACACAGCAAAAAGTGCAGGTGATCCTCACTTGTTCACGTAACAAACTGACTTATAATTAGCTGTAGTACTCGCGTAGGCAATTTCACACAGCAAATGTGCAGGTGATCCTCACACTACTTGTGTATCTACAGGTTTGACCCGTTCCGTAAGTGAGTAATTTAACACAGCAGAGGTGCAGGTTATGACTATTCACTCAGGTAGCAGGTGCGTAAACTATTTCAATCACTCCCTTGTACTCTTGTTGGACACACTCAAACCTCGCGGCGAGTTTCCAACACTCTTTCTCACACAGATACACTCGGGGTACCTAACCTCGAAAGGTAGGTCCGGCTCACTCACACACTCACTTATCCACTTTCGTTAGTCTGAGTTAGCAGCTTTTTCAAACACAATTCACACACCAGTGCCGACTATGGTGGGCCTTCACTAGCTTCAAGCTCACACACAATCACTCGCTGACACAAAAACTGCTAAGTTCAAACTCTCGCGCGCACAGTCACTCGGTTCCCTTCCTCCCTACGGGGAAGGCACTGACCAACCTTAACCTCAAAGCCCGATTAACCGCTGTCACCAGTGTTATAGTGTGCAACGTGTAAAGGGACTTGGAGGAGAAGGAGTAGTCGAGGTCTCAGAGAGACGGAAGGCTTCTGTATTATCAGGGGTTGACCGTGTACAGAATGGTAGCGGCTGCTTGGCTGCGCGCGCTTATATTACAGGAGTAGAAGAACATCAGGAAGAATAGTAGTAGAGAGTGGGGGTGCATGGCCAATGGTATTGTGTGGCTAGGGTATTAAGGAGAGGAACGAAAGGAAGAATATGGGTTAGAGGTCCTGGCCAGGATCCTTAGGGCAGTGGTTGCGAAAGATAGGGAATGACTGCTAGTAAGCTGTGCTATGGTTATGTTCTCTATAGTTCATTTCACAACAATATATATATATATATATATATATATATATATATATATATATATATATATATATATATTTCAATAGTCCTCTGGTTCAAACAATGTATGGGCAATGTACTCCCTCTTCAAAATCCCTTCGTTCCCTGCCCATTCGTGAATCCTCTGAAAGTCTACATCTGGCATCACTATGGGGTCTGTAGGTACTATACCCTGAAAAGTGAACAAAATCAAAAGTTGCAACATTAATTTTAGAATTTAACAATTAAAATAAAAATATCACCCACCCTTGATTCTGCTCCATCAAGAATTATGAAGTTATGTATGACAAATGATGCAATGATGTGATCATTCATGTAACGTCTGTCCTTCATAGGTAGAAACTTCAGCCGTCTGTTCTTGCCTCGTAGAAGGCAAAAGCTTCTATCAATGGATGACCTGCAAGCGGACAGCAACCGATTGAACCCCGTCTGGGTTTCTGTATTATGTCCATCATCAATGTAGGGAACCAAAAGCTAGAAATTGAGGACACCAATTTTTTTCATTAATCTCAGTTCAGTAATATGTATTCTTGAAAGTACACCTCAACTTGAATTATTCATAAATTCTCTCACCTTGCTGGTGCATTCATAAGCACCATCACCTATAATATGCTCTTCCTCAGACAGAAGATTCTCTTTGGTTAGCAAATTAACACTAAGAGGGCTTCTGTCAAAATTTCTGCGGTCACCAATACTACCAGGCTGTCCACAGTAAACATCCCGATAGAGGAGACGATGGTCACACACTGCTTGAACCAAAATTGAATATGCATGGTGTCTGTTGACATGCCTCTGTGGCTGCTCAAGGGGGGCTGTGCATACCATATGAACCCCATCAATACATGCTACAGCACCAGGAAAACCAAACTCTTCTTCAAAATGAGCTTTAGTTTCTTCACGCTCAAGGACAGAGGGCCACTTTATGTATTGGGGGGCCATCTCCCGCAGAGCTTCAATGACATAAGAATAGTGGAAATAAATGCTCCCTTTTCGCTTCCCAAAGTGAAGTGAAGTGCTTCTAAAGGTGTCTGGATTGAATACAGGCCACAGGGCCATCATAAGACACTGATCTGGAGGTGTCCTTATTCTGTGCAACCGATTACGGACGTGCAGATGACTCCAAACCGCTGTAAGCAGCTTCTGAAATATTAATAGAATTGGATCACAAAGAAGGTACAGTACTAGTCCTGCCCATCTCAAATAAAATACTTACCTGAAACACAGCTTTACTCATCCGAAAATTCGCCTTGAATGCAGCGTCGTTTAGGTTTCGCCACCCATTTATGTCCATAGGCACCGGCTCCTCTCGATCACCATCTATGAGGCAAATCACAATTTCAATAGATAGCATTCACGCTAGTTTTCTGTGACATTCGATAGGTTACGATTTACCCATAAGTTAACACTCCGTTTATGGATTTACCTTCACCGCTCTCATCATCGCTGGACGTCATGAACAAAGCTTCAACAGCTACCATTTCATCATCGCTGTCCCAAAATATCTCATCCATTGTAGTAGAAATAATTCAACAAAATTGAATGAGAGGGCTAACGTGAAACCGGGCCTTCTTCCTTCATGGTGAAGCTGTGTTGTTGTGCGCGCGCCACGCGTGCCGGAGTGCCGGACCAACCAAACAACAACAACAAAAATACTTCGAGTTCGAGTGCATGCGGACACACTAAATCTTATGTACAATTTTGTACGAGACACCACAGTTTTTTGTGCAGATGAACTTTTCGTACAATTTTAGTACGAAAATCTGCACAAATTTCCCCGTTTTTGTACAAAATCTTGTACAAAATTGTGCGAAAAGTTCATCCGCACAAAAAACTGTGATGTCTCGTACAAAATTTGTACAAAAACATTTAGGGTGGAGCAAAAGCTTCCACCAATAATATTTAACAAAAATAACAAAAACAACTGTAAAACGCTTTATGTTGAAGTATTGCGAATTTTCTAACGGAGGAAATCCGCACGTAAAAAGGATCCTTCGTCAGCGCTCACTCTCACGCTCACTCTCACTCACGCGTAGCAGAGCGTGCTTAACTTTACAGTCCCCCGGGGTGCCCTGCGAGTGGGTTACTGGCGCGGCCGAGGACGCGGAGCGCAGCATCAGCCTGCTCCGACGGCCCGCTACGTTCCTGCCGGGGCCGAAGGAGTCGCGCCCCGCCCACCTCCACGCCGCACAACCCAACCAAGGCCTACACCCCCAGCGCCAGCCGTCAACGAAGGCGCCAGCGGCAGCGGGGAAGGTAGGCCAGTGCGTACCAGGAAGCCAAACCCCAAATATGTACAACATCTCAATGCCATCAAAATGGCCCGGGAGGACTTCCAGCAATGGATGAAACAGCAACAAGAGCTAGGAAAAACAATTCCCCAACATACGTATCACCACGAGGCCCAGGGAAATGTTGCCCCACAGCAGGGCCCCCAGGGTGGTTTTCCCGACGAGGGAGGGGATCAGGAGATGGACTATTACTACGATATGCCGGAGGATGGGGCATCCGTAGAATATGACCATTACTCCGACTAGCGGAGGTAGTTTAGAGGGCTGGTGCAAGTTGACGATAAAGCCAAATTGGAGTTGCATAGTGCCCTAAGTGAAATAATCTATCAAGTGCCCTCATTAGGGCCATCAAAAAGTTAAATGGTACCAAAAATGTACAAGTCTGTGATGTAGTTAGTAAGTATCGGCTGCATCGCTCACAATTGCCCAACTTAGGGCCCCCCCTCTATTGGACGATCAAGCCTTTAGGGGCAGTCCTTTATATTAATTTTGACGGATGATAAGTTTCTGTAATTGTATCTAGACTTTCTATGTACAGTGGAATTGTTTTGTTTGTTTATACAATAAATCATAAAAAGGTAGTGTGTGGTCTAAGGGGGGAGGAGTGTAGTGTCCGACTTGTTTGAAAAATGGTGGCCCAAAGGTTGGCACCAACCAACGTAACTAGCTCCCCTGGTGGGACTTTCGGAACTACGGCTCCTCCTCCTTTCTCCAACCGCGCGCTGCCTCACTTCGTGATCAAGACAAGCCGAGTCGTGTCTGATTTGCCTCAGCTCCCCTGGAGCCTCCCACACATAAATAGATATCGAAGAATATAACATAAATAGAACTTACTGGTGGCCCCATCTTCTCGCATCAGTAAAAGCATACATTCAGTCATGCGAACCGTGTTCGAAATTTAAATCAAAACTTACCAAGACAGGACTTCTTCACTCAATCCAATCATCTCGTCCATTTGAAATCATGTCATGTGATTTCCTTGAAATTGGGCGTTCCAAGAAAGGCAACTGCAATTGCTTTGTCCTAGTAGACCTATTTTCAGGCTTTGTTTGGGCTGTTACCACCAAACCTCCAAACTGTTGATGCCATTGATTCCTTGAAACAAATCCTGCAGTGGATCCCCACTTGTACAGTGCTTTTCTGTGATCAGGGACCTCATTTCAAAAGCAAAGAATTTAAGCAGTTTGTGGCACAAGTTGGAATCCCGAAGTTGAACATAGTAGCACCAGATGCCCATTGGTCCAATGGTGCGGCTGAAGCTGGAATCAAAAAAATTGTAAACACTTAAAAGTTCTATCTCCAAAAAGATGTAAGTGATTAGGAAGAATTGCTCCCTTTGGCCCTTCAAACTCTAAACAAAGTCAAGCAATATCATGGATCTTCAGCATCTGAACTTCTGTATGGCATAACTAGTAAACCACCAGGAGACTTAGGTGACATCAAGGATTTCCCCACAAAAGAAGACTTTCTTAATCACAGACAGAATGTAAGAGAAGAAAACTTTCTAACAAGAACAGAAGGAAAAAGAAAACAAGAAGAATCCTACAACATGAACAGAGAATGTAAATTTTAAAATGGGAGAAGAATTCTATATATACTTTGAACCAAGAGCTAAATTTGGCATGCCCGCAAAATTTCAATAAAAATTTCGAAGAGAAACAGTTCTAGGAAAAACTTCAGAAGCTACGTACAAAGTTCAAGTTGAAGGCAGCCCAGCAGGAAAAGAAATCCGGACGGCCCATCAACAATTCATGAAGAAAATGCCGCAGAGAGTACTTTGAGAAAAGATGGCAACACTTTCCTCCAGCCATCTCTGACGTTTCGACCTCGGCTAAACCTTAATTGAAACATTTCGAGAACAAACAAACATTTTTCTTTGGAAAAAAAAGAACATTTTATTAGGATGTCAACTGCTTTCCCAAATATTTTAAGTCTAATAGATTTTAAATTAGAAGGTAATCGCTAGAATTAAACAGAGAACAAGAGACTGAGAAGTATTAGATTAGTGCGCGCATTTAGAGTAAGGGAGGTTAGGTTAGGTAAGAAAAAAAAATGGCGTAAAAAAAGGAAAAAGACAAATTTGAAATAAAAAAAAAGAAAAAAATAATCAAGAAAATGTTCTCTGAAGTTAGGAATCAAATATGTAGGTTAGAAAGGGGAAAGAAGGAACACCATGATCAACAATTTTTCATACCTGTTTGGGTGCGCTGCGAAGAGCCTGGTACCACTGTGAGACGCCATCTTGATGCATCTTCATGGTGGCGGCCATGTTAGTTCCGTCTTCACAACGGCGGGAAAGCAGTATCGGCAGACCTCCACGGAGGGCTGGAAATTTAAAATTACAAAATGAAATTTCCGAATTGACACACAACAGGGGACGCTCGGGTGTGTGCCAAAACATTTCATTTCTAAGAAAGGTCGATTCACTCACTCTCAACGAGAAGTGCAGGAAACTGGAGGGACGCCGCGAGGACGCGACGCATTTCGACGCGGGCGGTACTTGTTGCACCTTTCCTAATATTAACCACCCCACTGACAATTCTTAACGGGCTGGCAATGGCCACGCGAGCCGCGAGCCCGTGCGACAAGTTTTGACTGATTCACGAAGATGAGTGACTTCACAAGGAGGAACACGACGACGCGGCGGGACGACACGGAGGATGTGTCTGTGACTGGAGCGAGAGACGGACTGATCTCAGCGGACTCCGCGCCAGCGCCCCGCGGAGCGAGAGGGGAGCGCGGCTGCGCCACGGTCCACGCGGAATGTGCTGCGCTTTGCAAAGATAGGCGTCGAGCAGCAGCAGGACGGCCGGGGGCCGTCACTAGACGCGGAAAGCAACTCGAGTTAATTAGGAAGCAAAAAGTGGATCCACCAATGATAAAGAATTAGAAGATAGAAATTGGCCCTGTTCCGTTAACACGCTAAGGTTGTGTCCCGAGGTGTGCGGAAAAATAGAGGCGGAAAAAATAAATGAAAAGAAGAAATAAGAATATTGAAATACAAAGAAGAAATAAATAAGAAGATAAAATGGAAAAAATATTCGTTGTGGACGCGTTACGGTTGTGTCCTGAGGCGTCCGCAACTAGAAATAAGAAAAATGTGACAAATAGAAAAATATTTTGAAGGAAGAAATAATTTTTAAAAGACAATGATTTATAATGAAACCCCGGGGAAGAATAGAAAATAGAGTAGAAAGAAAAATAGTCTCCAAATCATGAGTTTAGGGATTAGTGTGCTCAAGGACTGCTTCCAGAGCGCCTCATTAATTCAACAATGTTGCAAGACGCCATCTTAAAATCCTGCGAGAGACTGCGGAAATTCGGCGCGGAGAAGAAAATATGGATGCATATTATACGTTGGAAGCGGCAACCCGAGTGAATCTGGACCCCGTAAATTTGACGTTATTTTGCCGTTTCACGAACGTCACATTAACGTCAAATTAACGGGTAAAATACGTCATAAATTAACGGCAAAATAACGTCAAATACACGTCGAAATCATTTGGTGTAAATACGCCGTAGATTTGACGTTTTTTTGACCGTAAAAGTGGTAGAATTTACGCCAAAAAAACGTCAAATGAACGGCGAGATCTGGGGACCTTTGGGGTGGTGGGGGGCAGTGCTGCCACATCGTCCGATAGCTCCTTACTATGACGTCATCGTCGCGCGCCAAATCGCTGCTGGTTCAAATCTGGCTTTGAATTCCCCCCTCGCCCCCCCCCCCTTCTGCCGTCGCCCTCCTCCTCTTTCCGTCTTTGCCATCTGAAGATTATGCTTGTTCGATCAAGGATTTTTATCAAAGTGAAGAAAAAACACAAAGCTTTCTTATGTACATCATTTTTTATTCCAAAGCAAGTCCCATGCCTTAAAAAACAAATTACGAATTTTGGCATTTCAAGTCTCAATCTCTATCTTAAACTATCTGTACAAAAATAAATAAATATTTTCAAATTCAAAAAGTTTAAATAAACTTAAATAATTTTTAACAAGATAAACAATTAATAATTATTGCACAGCAATACATAACTGGTTTAAATACATATATAAGTTAGACTTCATTTCAAAAGTACATAGAAAACAAAGACTTGACAAGATCAAGCAAATGCTGGCAAACTTGCCATGCTTCTCTCCTTTGCCCCCGGCTTCCAAGGTAATTTTTTAAATCTTTGCAGTTAATTTTGTTTCATAATTGAGCAGAAAACATCTCAAGATCAAAACAAAAAACTCTAAAATATTAACATTACATCTGATTGAATGGTATTTCCTCTTCATAAACAGCTGGGACCACGTTTCTAGAAATGTCAGTCAGAGCATAGGAATGTTCTGGGAGGGAAGGAGAAGGTTCAGGACAGGAATCACTGGAGCTAGGAAAAGGATAGGAGGGAAGTAATCGGGGTGGTTTAAAAAATGCACTCAGTGCTGATTGGTTGGGAAGTAATCGGGGTGGTTTAAAAAATGCACTCAGTGCTGATTGGTTTTGGCGTATCTGGGGAACTGACTCAGGAGGTGAAAAGGATGAAGGAGATGAAGGATTAGGCACTGAATTGGATTCTGGGAAGGGTTGAGAAACGAAGGGTTCAGAAAGGAAGGGTTCTGAAACAAAGGGTTCAGGAACGATAGGTTCAGAAAAATCAGCAGTGCCACCTGTGACACCACCTCCTGTTTTCCCCCCAGTTGATGCAGCAGCTGGCACAGGTTCAGAAGATGTGGAGGCTACGGGTCCGGGGAGGATTTTCCACACCCCACCCTTCCTTTTCCGTGTGTTGTCAATGAGATTCGTCAGCAACTCCATGGGATCGTAGCTTATATCTTTAAACCTCCCTCCAGCCTCCCTAACAGCTGCCGCAACGCACACTGTAAAAAAGGATGGTTACACAGAGCACACCAGAGCACTTCATATGTATACACACTTAAATGATAAAAACTTACAGGTGACTGCCTCATTTATTCTGGGATCGATGGCCACACAGCCCCTCGTCCCAGTGGCACTGACGCCATCCAAGCGCAGGATGCTTTCCGGCAAAAGTAGATGGAGTAGTGCAAGATGAAATGATTGCGGTTTATTTTGTTTCTTCTTAAACTGAAGTCTGGCAACTGCTAGTTTCGCTTGACTGCAGTACACACCCGTGCCCTTGTATACTTCAGTCTGTGAAATAGGAACGAAATATAAATGCTTGAATCGCTCAATTTTAAAACAAAATTAACTGCAAAGATTTAAAAAATTACCTTGGAAGCCAGGGGCAAAGGGGAGAAGCATGGCAAGTTTGCCACCATTTCCTTTATCTTGTCAATCACTTCCTGTGGTCTATTTTTGGGCAAACTTGGTGTCCGCTGTCTTCTCACCTTGATAACAGGCTGAAGGATGTCATCTGCGACAGCATCTGAGAATGAAACATTCAGTGGCATCAGTACGCAGAAGAAAACATGTTTCTCAAAGATTGAGATCTTGGCTTAGAAGCGACAGAGCTGTGGTAAAGCCTATTAAATACCTGCTCCCTCAGCATCTAGCTGATCAGCTACATGCTGCAGCTGCAGACTCTGGGCATTTACTTGCTCCATCCTCATCTTCTCAATTTCTTGCTTCCTGGTTCCAAGGCATTTTGCGTCAGTGAATTGCCCCTCTGCATTGACATGCAGCAAAACCATATCCTTCTTCAAACCTGAAAAAAAAAAAATTAAAAATATGTACACTTTGAAGTCATGTAGTCACATTGTAGTCACATATTACAGTGAGTGTTAAGAAAGATAAATGACTGACAGCATTTCACGGTTTTTGCAAAAGGGCCCGCAATGTCTTACCGATCTGTAGCACTACTCCGGGAATCTCTTCAAAAGTTTCTTTGGAGGTTTCGACCATAAAGAAACACTCTGAGTTAATCTGAATGGGAGCACCTTCCACGGCTGCACGAATCTTGTCTTCCCGGAAAACTTCCACAGCAGGAGGATTTTTTGAGAATACAACACAAAATCTTAAGCGTGGCGCCATTTCTGTCAGACAGATTTTAGAAAGATATTGCACTGGGACTTCTAGTTGGTTTTTTCAATGTCCAAATATCCAATTCAGCAGTGGCTGCCAATGTTTTCTTTATCCAAATGGGGCCGCTCTGACCGACAACAAACGGGCTGCTATTGCGTGTTGGCAACAACCGCCACCAAAACGCGAAAAGAGTATTTTTTTCAAGAGCAAAGAAATTTTACAAGGGATGTAAAAAGTCTTAAAACAAATATTTTCAGAGTTTAATAAAATAATGTCACTCATGTAAGAAAATAACGCCAGGAACTATTCAAATTTTGGTACAAGCGTTTTCACATTGTAGGTTGGTAACAAAGTACGGCCTTGTCGAAACCTCGCGCCGCGTGCTGCCACCACAGCTGTTTGTTGTGGTTCCACCTAGCAAAATCTAGAAGAATTGTCGGTTCGGTTGAAAACGAATTAAGCATACGGTTATTATTGTACCATGGACGACGACGATTTGTCCTTTTCAAGGCGTGAAAAGGACTTGCTGAGGCGAGCCCTGCATGAGAGTGACCCACCGGACGACACCAGTGCCGGGTGAGCATAACCTAACTTCCAATTAATCATTTTGTTTACATTTTTTTTGCACCTTCCCCTGCTGTTTATATTTACCGATTCTATATTTTGTGTTGTTTTTGTGTGCAGTGACTTAGGGTTTGATTCAGAGTGTGATTGGACTCCGGCTCCAGATGAAGATCCTAATTTGCTGATCTCTTCGCCAGAAACAACTCCAACTCTAGAAATCAAACGACCCCGGCTAGGTATGTGAAAGTTTGATTACTTAAGTTTACATGTAGCCTCGTTTCTTCAAATGATAATTTAAATTTGTATTTATTTCCTGTTTGCATAGAAATGGGAAATGTCCAGAGTCTGCAGCATCCCCAAGCACTGTCCGGTCCTTCACATTCTAAAGACAACACAGCTGATGAAGAGATGTCATTTATTGACGAGGACATGCTGCCAGTTCTTCCTGATGTCAGTCATGAGGTCCCGCCCCTACATCAGAGTGCCCTGAGTACACAGTTGAAAGGACAGGGAGATTGTGGATCAGTCTTAGAACCCATTATATTTGATGCTGGTAAGGCACTGAAAATGAATGAATCACTTCCATATTGCGTGTTAATGTGCCCTCACTTATTTTTCCCAATTTTCTGTTTTCAGGTGACAATTCATTTTTTGATCCACCAATTTCACTCCCTTTTGAATGTGAAAGTCAGTCGCCTTTGGGCAGCCCAGGAGGATCAATCACTCAACCAATTGCAGATAATTTAGATGATGAAATCGAACATGATTTTGGCCGTGGTGAGTTATGCTTAAGAATATGGCACTTCATGGTTAACTTACAAATAGGTTTCATCTATGTTCAACCTGGCATTATTATTTTTTGCAGAATTCTTTTTGAACTATTGCATTGATGAAGATTCTGAAGCTGGCCCGGATTCATTCAACTTAATTGAACATCTCGAAGCATTTCAACTAAGTGATGAAGAATCACCAAGTGATGAAGCCACTGAGAAATCGAAATCAAGACACCCAACTGAAACTCCTGTTCAAAAAGATTTACCAATTACTCTGTGGGAAAGTGTTACCTCAATTTTGTCTTTTGTTCAGTCTGAACATTTGAGTGGTGCTGGCTTGGGAAGATTGCTCTCTCTGATTGATTTGCATATAAAAAAACCAAACAACTTCCTGAAGACTAGAGCCCGCTTTTTTAAGTTTTTGGAAAAATATGAGGAGCCTGTTCATGTTCACTATTTCTGCAGTATATGTTATAAAATAAGAAAGGGTTCATCAGATTTGTGTGACACATGTACAGATGATAGCAAGTCTGTACTCTACTTTTTAACATTTCCATTGGCTGTCCAGATAAGAAAGATGTTTGAAAGACCAGATTTTGTAGACTCTTTAAAGTATAAGGACAGGCGTAAAAAATTAAACAAGGATAATATTGAGGACGTGTATGATGGTGAGGTTTACAAAGAAGCTGAAAAGAAGTTTTTGGAATCCTGTATTAACTTGACTTTCTTATGGAATACTGATGGAATGCAAATATTTAATTCCAACTCTTTTTCTCTGTGGCCATTTTACCTTATAATTAATGAGTTGCCACCGCATAAGCGCTTCTTGAGTGAGAATTTAATTGTTGCCGGAGTGTGGGGAAGTGTTGTCAAGCCGCACCCTAATGTCTACCTACTGCCTATTTTTAAAGAGCTTAAGAAGTTGGAGGAGGGAATTGATGTGAAATGCTATGGAAAGGAAGAGGTTCAGAAGGTTGTAGCAAGAACCATCTGTGGAACATGTGATGCACCTGCTAGAGCTTGTTTCATGAACATGAAGCAGCACTCAGGATTTTATTCTTGTCCCCTCTGTCTAATCAAAGGAGAAAAGCCTGGCGAATCTACTGTTTTCCCTTTTGAAGAAACGTTAACACCTAGGAACATGCATCAGTATAGAGAGCATGTAAAGTGGGCTGTAGAGAACAAAGTAATTCTAAAGAAGACTCCCAAGAACGAAGAAAAGTGGTGTGGCATCAAAGGGCCAACAATTCTGTCAGAAATAGTGCCCGATCTTTTTTCTTGCACTGCCATTGATGCTATGCATTGTGTGGATTTAGGAGTTACGAGGCAAATGCTGCATTTGTGGACGGATAAGGACTACAAGGATAAACCGTTCTCACTCTTCAAAAAGCTGAAGAGTGTAAATAGCAAACTGCGTAATTTATGTCCACCTCATTTTCTTCAGAGGACACCACAAACAATAGATAAACTCATATATTGGAAGGCAACTGAGCTTCGCTCTTTTCTTTTCAATTTGTCCTTAATTATCCTTCATGAAGAGCTTGATCCTGAATATTATCAACATTGGTCATTGTTTGTAAGAGGTCTAGCACTCTTGAATTCATCTAGCATCAGTGAAGAAGATAGGGTGTTATCGTCTTTACTCTTGAACCAATTTGAATCTGAATTTGCAGCTCTCTATGGTAGTGAGCACATGAGCCACAACCAGCATATGGTCTTACATCTGGCAGAACGTGTAAAGTTACTAGGACCGTTGTTTGTAATGACCTGTTATAAATTAGAAGACATAAATGGAAGAATTGCTAACTTTATTCATGGTACCAACCATGTAGGTCTCCAAGTACATTCAAGCTTGTCAACTGTTACTAAATTGCCATTGATGGTTAGTAGTTTAAAAGAGGGTGAGGCTACGGAATTTTGTGTCAGCATTCTAAAGAAGAGACACAAATTAAACATCAAAGAAAAAATTTCTTCAGGACTGGACTGTGTTGGGACTTTAAGAAGTGTAAATACACTGGGGGCCAAAATTAGCGCACCACTTTTTTCTCCGCGCATAGATTTTGTTATAAGTAAGGTAGAAACTTGAAATTTGTAGGAGAGATGGTCCAACATGTTGTGAAAACGCCCCTAAAGTTGCAACAATCCATCCCACCCCCTCGTGCCGTTTTCCACCCCTTGCGTAGAACACTGTCAAATTTTAACACTTTGGCCGCCCTCAAAGTGTCCTTTCGGATGTCACAGAGGTTTGAAACTTGCAGAGCCGACTCATTTTGACCTCCTTTTTCGATTGAGACCAGAACCACCCCCGTACGACTCACCGTTTCGGAGCCACAGAAAAAACCACCCCTAAGAAGGGGTGATTTTTTTGGATTTTTTCCAGGGGGTGAGCGCGGTAGCAGGAGGTCCCCCGGACATGACAAAAGTGTTTCCATGTCCGTAGCACCCTCCAGAGGGTGTCCAGCCTCTAACGACTGACACCCCAAATCTTGTTTTCTCCCTAAAACCACCAAAAATGTCAGAAAATGGCACAAAAAGCACGTTGCGCGGTTGGTCTTGACCACCTGGATCGACTCCAGGTGAAAAATCCCCACAACGTCCGTAGACAAGGTTGTGGTAAGGGTATGCAACCCCTAACGCCCCCCACCCCCTTCGAAGGGGATGAAGGGCCGCCAGCAGGTCACCGCGGCCATACCGCGAAAGAGAAGCCCCTCGGGCACCTCGACACCAATTTTGAAGTCGATCGGCCAATGCGTTACCTTCCGGAGCCCAAAAAACGCAAAACCGTGTCACTTTCATCCCCTAAGTTTGCACCCCTGGTTCTCCGTAACCAGGAGGGGCAAAACATCCGTTCAGGCGCGCCGAGAAGCGCACAACCTTCCCTGACCAGGGTGCAAAGGCCCAATCCCCTGCGATCAACCTGTCAGCCGCCAGCGTCCTGACAAAACGGGTCGCACTCAGAGCCCACCCGGAGATCGGTCGGATCGCCGCCTGGGAGGCAGGCAGCCACTCAGCCTCGCGTTGCGGGCAGAGAGCGACATCGGAGGCTCCCTGCCGACAACGCCGCGCAGTTCAAACGCCGGCCGGCCACCGGAACGGGCTATGGCCATGCCGCGCGTCTTGACGCGTCAATTTTCTCACGGTTTTCATTGTTGTCGTTTCTGTGGTTTTGAATGAGTCTCATGAATGGCCCGGTGGCCACTGTTGTGGTGAAAATTTGACGCCTTTTGAGTGGGACTGTGTCTTTTTGGAGACGATGTTTGATTGCGGCGCGGCATTGCCATAGCCCGTTCCGGTGGCCGGCCGGCGTTTGAACTGCGCGGCGTTGTCGGCAGGGAGCCTCCGATGTCGCTCTCTGCCCGCAACGCGAGGCTGAGTGGCTGCCTGCCTCCCAGGCGGCGATCCGACCGATCTCCGGGTGGGCTCTGAGTGCGACCCGTTTTGTCAGGACGCTGGCGGCTGACAGGTTGATCGCAGGGGATTGGGCCTTTGCACCCTGGTCAGGGAAGGTTGTGCGCTTCTCGGCGCGCCTGAACGGATGTTTTGCCCCTCCTGGTTACGGAGAACCAGGGGTGCAAACTTAGGGGATGAAAGTGACACGGTTTTGCGTTTTTCGGGCTCCGGAAGGTAACGCATTGGCCGATCGACTTCAAAATTGGTGTCGAGGTGCCCGAGGGGCTCCCCTTTCGCGGTATGGCCGCGGTGACCTGCTGGCGGCCCTTCATCCCCTTCGAAGGGGGTGGGGGGCGTTAGGGGTTGCATACCCTTACCACAACCTTGTCTACGGACGTTGTGGGGATTTTTCACCTGGAGTCGATCCAGGTGGTCAAGACCAACCGCGCAACGTGCTTTTTGTGCCATTTTCTGACATTTTTGGTGGTTTTAGGGAGAAAACAAGATTTGGGGTGTCAGTCGTTAGAGGCTGGACACCCTCTGGAGGGTGCTACGGACATGGAAACACTTTTGTCATGTCCGGGGGACCTCCTGCTACCGCGCTCACCCCCTGGAAAAAATCCAAAAAAATCACCCCTTCTTAGGGGTGGTTTTTTCTGTGGCTCCGAAACGGTGAGTCGTACGGGGGTGGTTCTGGTCTCAATCGAAAAAGGAGGTCAAAATGAGTCGGCTCTGCAAGTTTCAAACCTCTGTGACATCCGAAAGGACACTTTGAGGGCGGCCAAAGTGTTAAAATTTGACAGTGTTCTACGCAAGGGGTGGAAAACGGCACGAGGGGGTGGGATGGATTGTTGCAACTTTAGGGGCGTTTTCACAACATGTTGGACCATCTCTCCTACAAATTTCAAGTTTCTACCTTACTTATAACAAAATCTATGCGCGGAGAAAAAAGTGGTGCGCTAATTTTGGCCCCCAGTGTAGTGGAAATTCTTGGATTGCAAATATTCTTGTAAGTCAAAAGATAGTGTCTCAACCATCTGCTGTGCAGCTTTATTCCCGCCTTTCAAAACAAAACATGCTGTATGTTGCAAAATCCTACAAAAGAGGTAAACGAGTTTCTACATATGTGATGTACACTAAGAACAATAAGCTTTTGTGTGGAAATATTGAAGACTTTGCCAGAATCACCACTTGCTCCTGTTCTAATTCCTGTACGTGTCCTGCTCAACACTTTGCTATTATAAGAAAAATGTCACCTCAGCCCTCAGTTCATGGTGTTGATGTTCGTCATATGTTTACTTACAAATGTAATGGCAATGATGATTCAAATAATTGTGATGTAGTGGTGGTCAATAATTTGCATACTGTCCTTTTCAAAATTAAAGGAAAGGGAGAAATATTTTTAGTCAAACCCCTTAATGACTTTCAGTTGGAGTAAATGGTCTTTGTTTGCTTTGGAATAAAAAATGATGTACATAAGAAAGCTTTGTGTTTTTTCTTCACTTTGATAAAAATCCTTGATCGAACAAGCATAATCTTCAGATGGTAAAGACGGAAAGAGGAGGAGGGCGACGGCAGAAGGGGGGGGGGCGAGGGGGGAATTCAAAGCCAGATTTGAACCAGCAGCGATTTGGCGCGCGACGATGACGTCATAGTAAGGAGCTATCGGACGATGTGGCAGCACTGCCCCCCACCACCCCAAAGGTCCCCAGATCTCGCCGTTCATTTGACGTTTTTTTGGCGTAAATTCTACCACTTTTACGGTCAAAAAAACGTCAAATCTACGGCGTATTTACACCAAATGATTTCGACGTGTATTTGACGTTATTTTGCCGTTAATTTATGACGTATTTTACCCGTTAATTTGACGTTAATGTGACGTTCGTGAAACGGCAAAATAACGTCAAATTTACGGGGTCCAGATTCACTCGGGAACGTGCGTGACGACTCCAACAATATTCACAGTGAAATTCCGACTACCAATTAAAATTTCGGGCAGTACGTCGTCATGGTACGCGGTACACCCGGCACCATATAAAGTTCAAGATGTGACGTGTTTTTTCATTAAAAATCCACTTCAGATCGCAATGTTTATAAATCAACCCAATTTTTTGCCACAAAATTACTGCCCGGCAAACCAATTCTTTTGCCAAGTTCTGCGAGAACAACCCCGCCGAACTTGATATCTGCCTGTTTCCACTTTTCCCGGCACTGAATTCTCCACCGGAAAATGGGAAAGCGGACTGCCACCGCAGTCATGCGCCGATGGTGACGGAAATACCCCCAAACAAATTCTGGATAGTCACCGACGACGAGTACCCTATGAGGATGTCCTGTCATGGACAAACTACTGATGTGGAAAACATAGATGCGGGGGCGGACCTTGTGACGCTGCCCTGCAGCTGCTCGGTCGCGTACGCTTCGACAACCTTAGTATCTCCCCGCATCCTCTGCGACAATAACGATGAAGGGGCGTCTCACTAACTCGGGCGGTCCCGGTGCAATGGACTCGTCGTGCGGCCAACATGCGCTTCGATGAAAGTGTGGAGTCATCACTGCCTGTCCACCGTCGACGGCGAGGAGGACGTCTACGTCCCGGGGGAGGCCCTGCTGGAGCAGCCATGGCTCCACGAGGTCCTCGCTGCAGTTGGGGGTGCTACGGCGGCAGCGGTGATGGCGAGGGCCCATAGGCTCATGCGCCATTGCTGCCGACGTGCGCGGCACTCTACGGCGGCGTACCTGCGGCCTCGGCGGGCTTGTGGTCCATCGGTCATTTCAAGCCCCAACGTGACCCCGCCCTCAGTGGGCACAATACTGGCGCCTACAGTGAATGCACCCGTCACCATAGACAATACGGGCAAACGGCCACAGCGACAGCACACGCCTCTGGACCGGCCGCTATCCGCGGCAGACATTTTTGATTTGTGACATTTTTTTTATTGGGTTGATAGGTTGTAAGTGTTACACTTATTTTATCGTGGGTTTTATTTTTATTCTTTTTACAGTCTTTTTAAGTTTAATGTGTTAAAAGTGTTTAAAGTGTTAAGGTGTAACAACTATTTTATTGTGGTTCTTATTTTTTACAGTGTCTTCAAGTTCATTGTTAGAAATGTTCAAAGTGTCAAAATGTTCACGGGTAACAACTGTTTTATTGTGGTTTTAATATTTTTACAGTGTCTTAATGTTCAGAGTATCAAAGTGTTGAAGTGTGAAGAAAAAAAAAACAAAAAAAAACACTATTTTATTGTACATTTACAGAGCGTCTTTACGTGTATGTCAGTATATATAGAATAATTAAATTATTTTTTCCTTCACGTAGATTGGCAACTGTGGCACGGGGACGTGCCCAAAAAATCGGACGGTGTGGGTGTTGTGCCCCGGGTAGCGGCCTGGGATGACCTACTCGCGAAGCGCGGCCAGCTGATCGGGGGTGTCGGATGACACAGCGGCCCACGGAGGCCCCCCGTCGGCTGGAGTGCAGTGAAGGTTCCGTCCTTGGCCGCCAGGGTGCACCACCGCCTGGGGCGCTTATGAAAAATTAAGAAAGAGGAAGATACGTGGCGAGTGCGTGGGTGAAGGAAGGTGAAGGTGTGCGCGTGCAGAGAGAGAGAGAGCGGAGGTAGAGAGTGACATTGTGAAAGAATTAGAGAACGGGAAGTGTACTGAAGAAAAAAGTGAAGTGACTGTATGATTGAAAAAATACGATTTCAAGAAATCCTGGTAGTCACGAAGTTAATTTTCTTTTTATGTTGTGGTTTAACAAAGATAGCTAAGGCTAGGACTGCGTTGTGTGTAGTTCTGTTTATGTTTGTCAGACCATTATAAATAATACTAAAACCTACATAAAGACCAGCTGCGTATCAATTCGTGTCAAAAACAGACATTTAAGACAGTCTCGTAATACCTGAAGGTCAAGTTATTCACAGAAACGTGCAGTAAAATAGTCCAGTTCACCCAGTTCACCCGGCTTTAAGGTTAGAAAAAAGCAAAGCACCCCCACATCGTTTCGTCTTTGATTCAGAAGTACCATCAAACCTCGCTACAAGGTGCAGCCACACGCCCACTGTTTTCGAAAAGGGACTTATAGTCACACTCAAACTACGCTAGGGATAGTTTTTTCACAAATGCATTTGAACAAGCACGCAGTTTAATGTCCTATTTCACTCCGATTCAAAGAGTTAAGAACATTTAGGGTTAGTATTTCTGAAAACAACAGGGCCTGCGCGCAGCGGCGCGGGACACTCTGGCCAATGTAAAGTGTGCTGATGCCCAACGACTCCGGAGACCAAATGTAGAAGTGAAGGAAAAATTTGTGAAGCTGTTTGCACAAGGCCACTCACCAATATCTGCTATTGAAACACATAAATTTGATCTCATGATGGAGCATGGAGAGAACTATATTTATGTTGCAGCTGATGGTACAAAATGTCCCACTAACTTTTGGGTCTATAAATTGTTCAAAAAAGTCTGTGTAAGTCATTATGGTCCTCAAAGTGGTGAAGGTCTTATTGAATCCTTAAGAGCGTTTGCTCTGAAGTACAATGATGAAACGAAAAGTGAGTGCATTAAGGTCGAACTCCAGAATGATAGGGATCTTATAGTAGCTATTTGTACTCCAATGATGAAGAGGACACACGAGTTGCTACGCTCATCAGGTGAAATGATCTTTGTTGATTCTTCAGGCAATATGGATGCTTTGAATTGCAGAGTATTTCCTGTAATGACCCATTCTGTGGCTGGAGCCTTACCACTAGGCATTCTCATTGTATCTTCTGAAAGTGAAGAAGTGTTAAGTCCTGCCTTAGAAGTTCTGAAAAGCATTTTACCTCCCAAGGCATTCTATGGAAGAGGTGCTAATCTGGTCCTAAAATAGCTATGACTGATGACTGTACGAGCGAAAGGAATTCCTTGAAAAGTGCATTTCCAGGAATTGTTCTATTGTTATGTTTGTTTCTACAAGCTTTCTGGAGGTACTTGTGGAAGAGAGACCATCATGTTGAAGAAAAGCACCGACCTGAACTGTTCTATGTCCTGAGGGATTTGGCTTATGCTCCAGACCAGAGCACATTTGATCAAAAAGTAGAAGAAGCCATGGAAGACCCCTTGCTCTTGTCCCACAAAAATGTTCTAGATCATATCAAGAAATATATTCAAAGGTCTGAGGAATGGGCTTTATTCCAGAGAAATGACCTCCTTACTCGTGGAAACAATACAAATAATTACTCCGAGGCCACCATGAGAATAATTATAGACAAGGTCCTTCGGCGAACCAAAACATTCAATGTTGTGCAGCTTGTAGACTTTCTTGTGACCCGGCTTACTGTCTACATAGAAATGCGTGTTAGTGATGTCCTGAACAACAGGTCTCTAAATGCATTCAAATCCAGGTATTTTATACGCCCTGAAAAGTTGGAGAAATTAGTATCTGAAAAGTTGCCAACACCCCCAGATTGTTACAAGGTAACAAACACCGCCAAAGGCACAACTTACATTGTCATAATGTCTGAAGAAATTTGCTCGTGTCCTGAAGGTAAATGTGGAAAGCCTTGTAAGCACCTGTGTAAAGTTGTCCAAGATTTCAACCTATCAAGTGAATTACTTCTGCCTCGTGAGCAAGTTGGTGAAGAGACTAAGCTGGTGTTGTTTGAAATTTTGCACGGCCACACAAATATTCCCACTGGATGGTTCAGAATGCTTCATCAGTCTGGGTCTGTCCCATCCACAACTCAAGATGAAAATGAAGTGTATCCTGATGATTCTCCTCCTGATGCTGAGCAGTTAAACCTGTCGCCTTCTCATCCTGCTGACAATAATGAAGATTCCAGCATCATTTTATCAACTGAAAAGGAGCTCAAGGACTTTTCACCAGTTGGATCGATAGCCTTAAAAAGAGGCCTGATGTCTTCTTGAAACCATGTCAAAAATTGATAGAGGCCAGCAAGAAGATCAAAGATTCAGATTCTGCGCTTGTGTCAGCCATGATGTGTTTTGGAAAACGGACTGGAGATAAGCCATTGTGTGTACAGAAGTATAATCAGCAGAAGACCATACCTGTGCAGACAAAAGCAAGAAGAAAAGTCCACCTAGAAGGGCGGCATGCTCAACATGGTGGGAGACCCCCGAAGGATATGTTCCAACCCCCTGTAGTTGAGCACAGCTATAACACCCAAACTTCTGGCACCAAACGTAAAGCTAATGAGGCCCACTGGGCAAGTATTCCCAATAAGAGAGTCTTTCCAGCACCACATGCATTGCAGGTGTGTGTTAATGCTAATAAAACAATTGGTCAAAATCACAACAAAAAGTAAATTTGTGCCATGATTGAAAAGACTTGTTCACTTAATTTTACGTATTGATGGTATTGCTTTAAGATTAGTGTTCTATTTATTGTCTTGCCAAATAATTGATTTGTGCCATGATTGTAAAGACTTATCCACTTAATTTTAAGTACTCTGCAAACTCAACAGTGTGCTCAGTACACACCGAACAGAGTGTACTGAGCACACTGTTGAGTTTGCAGTGTATTGGTGGTATTGCTTTAAGATTAACGTCCTATTTATTGTCTTGCCAAATAATTGATTTGTGCCATGATTGTAAAGACTTATCCACTTAATTTTAAGTACTCTGCAAACTCAACAGTGTGCTCAGTACACACCGAACAGAGTGTACTGAGCACACTGTTGAGTTTGCAGTGTATTGGTGGTATTGCTTTAAGATTAACGTCCTATTTATTGTCTTGCCCAATAATTGATTTGTGCCATTATTTATTATCATGTGTAAGATATATAGGTCAATGATTTGTGATGAAAATTGCTGTGATTTCAGTTCAATAATCTTTATTGAAATTATAATGTGCATTATTTGTGTTCTTTGGTCTGCCAAAAAATAAAACCGATAATGTGTCAATTTGTAATAATCCTTTAACATCCAATACAAAAAATACAAGTTTTCACACTTAACTTTTAAAAGAACAGAAACTAAACTGCTTTTAAGTACAATCTAAAACTCAAAACTTAGTTAGTAATTAAAAATTTATTTCTGAGACAGGGACAGCTTCCTCTTGTTCATTTTTCTGATTTGTTCAGTAAGGTGTTTATTTTCCTGTAAAGAAAACTACCTCAGTTGAAATACCAATTTTGAATCAGTTGAAATCACACAAACAGAAGTCTTATTACCTTGGACACCTTGGCATTCTGATTCAGTAGATCCTCCTTTTCCTGTCAAAGAAAATTATGTCAGTAAAATTAACATAATCGCTAGATTCACTTCAAAACAGATAACAAGACTCACCTCAGACACCTGAGCTAACATAATTTTCAGTCTTTCAATTTCGTCTTGCTGAGTTTTCTTGTTATTTTCATTAACATCCTTCTCCTAAAACGCCATATAGGAAAGAGGAAAAATAAGTTTCCACAATCAAACTGACACAAAATGAGATATTAGATGATTTTGACCTCAGAACACATCTTTTCTTTTTCAATCAAATTTTGGAGCCGTAAAACTTCCTCTCCCATCAGATCCAGTGCCTGCTTGCATTTCTCATTTTCAATCAGCTTTTCTCGTATTTGTGCGACTTCCAGTTCCAATTGTACTGCTATCTGGTAGTGCTCCTCATTTTCATTCCGCTTTTCCTGTCAGAGAATAAAAATTATATCAATACAAAATAACATAATAGACTCAAAACAGGACAAATGCAATATCTTACTTCAGACAGCTGTGCTAACAGAGTCTTCAATCTTGTAATTTCTTCTTGCTGAATTTTCTTTGTCTTTTCATTTACTTCCTTCTCCTGCTGCAAAGCCTAAAGGAAAGAGGGAAAATAAATTTTAACAATCTAACTGACACAAAATGAGGTATTATAAAGATGATTTTACCTCAGAATGAACCTTTTCTTTTTCAATCAAATTTTGAAGTAGTAAAACTTCCTCTCCCATCAGTTGCATTCTCTGCTTCTCTGCTTCAGGTTACTTAACACACATTTTGTAGGGGTCAGGACCCCCATACTGCAGTTTTCTGCGGTGTACAATACAGTTTTCACAGGGGTCAGAATTAACGACAGTGATTTAAGGTGTACAACGCAGTTAACATAGGGGTAAGGGATACACCATGGTTATTTTGAGGTGTACAACACATTTTGAATCGCAGTGACGGCGCTGATGCTCTGCCTGAGTGGGCTGCCCTTCCCGATGGGCCCTTGTGGGGTGCCCCTCCTGTGGTTGAGGATATGTGGGCCGAACTGGCCGTCGACCCTGAAGTGGTCGTTTTAGCCGAGTTTG
The DNA here is from genome assembly GCA_030522485.1 of Stenchaetothrips biformis. Lineage (NCBI taxonomy): Eukaryota > Metazoa > Arthropoda > Insecta > Thysanoptera > Thripidae > Stenchaetothrips > Stenchaetothrips biformis. The sequence continues at coordinate 4,474,113 of CM060095.1, read as the reverse complement.
ACCATGATGACGTGGTTGGGGTCCTTCAGGCTGGGCTTGAAGAGGAAGAGGACGATCCTGAACCCCTTTTCCCTTATGAGTTCTTGTGGCGTTGCCTTGGGGTAGGACCTGCTCCCGGTTTTCCGATTTGCGCGTTGCCAGCTGTTCTGTTTCCAGACATCCGCAGTGATGTAAGTTTTCTGATAAGAGTTTACGCCTGGCGATGGCTGCCCAGACTTAGCTGACTTCATAGTTCACCTAGATGGCTGTTCCTGTGACCTCCGTGAAGGTGGCATCGCCCAATATTGCACAATTAACCCGACATGTCCCAAAAAATTGAGCACAAATTGAGCAATCGATTGCACTATCCCATTTTAATTGTGCATGCTCCGAAAGTGTAAATAAAGCGCTCTCCAAATGGGTTATGCCAGAATCACGCCAGCAGCGCCCAGTCATGCACAATTAACGAGGCACGTGCCAAAAAATTGAGCACAAATTGAGCAACCGATTGCACTATGCCGTTTTAATTGTGCATCGATCCCAAGGCCATTTTATGGTACTCCTACTGGGTTATGCCAGAATCACGCCAGCAGCGCCCGACAAGCAACCTAAAATTCAGCATATAGATTCGAGACCGCCTGGAATTGAGCAACACGATGGTACCGACCATTTGAATTGTGCATAGCATAGAAACACCAAAAATAATACCAAGCGTTACAAACATCGAAATCTATGCGTCAACTAATGCCAGCAGCGCCCAATCTTGCCACATTATCGAGACAAGCGCCAAAAAATTGAGCACAAATTGAGCAACCGAATGCACTATTGCCGTTTCAATTGTGCAACGATTTGAAGACCATATTCTAGCATACGAGGTTACTCAGGTAACTACTACCAGCAGCGCCCAATCATGCCACATTATCGAGACTAGCGCCCAACAATTGAGCACAAATTGTGCAACCGATTGCACGGTGTCGTTTTAATTGTGCATCGATTTGAAGACCATATTCCAGCATACGCGGTTACTCACGTAACTACTACCAGCAGCGCCCAATCATGCCACATTATCGAGACTAGCGCCCAATAATTGAGCACAAATTGTGCAACCGATTGCACGGTGCCGTTTTAATTGTGCATCGATTTCAAGTCCGTATCCCACCTCATTCGTGTACACTGGTAACTACGTCTACCAGCGCCTAATGACAGGCGTCATAAAATCAAAGCACCAATTGTGGGTTTGGCACAGCATCGCTAGTTTGTATCGCCGTCGTCTCTCCGCCTGGCTGTAGCGGAATGTGGACTTCAGGGTGGTGACCTCAGCTGCGTCACAAGGTCGACTGTCAACACGAAAGTTACCAGAGTCTGCCAATTCGAAGGTTATCCCAACGGTGTTTAGTTGAGTTTGTTTCTTTTCGCAGCGTTCCGTGGTCTCCTTGAAAAACTGTAAGGCATTCAACATTATTTACGTTAAGAGTTGAAACTTCCGGTAGAGCCTCTCGTGTATCAGCAATACAAAGTAGGTGTACGCCAGACCGTGTCTTGTCGTAACAGGCTTAGCGATGCTGCGCCACTTTCGACAACCCACGCTTGGCGTTCACACCTACCATGGCCTGCGGCGCTTGCCTGCTCTCGGCTGGCTAGATTTTTTGAGCAACACATATTAAGAAAGAACTGCGTGCTGGTAAGTCAATACAGCATCATTCGTGGGTCAAAAAAAGTCCCACGACATTTTGTGTGCATGGAACCGTCCCTGTCAAAGAATTTTTATTTAAGAAGGTATACCTCTACTTATGTCCTGCATTCTTTTCTTTGGAAAGACGCGTGTGATAATCGTTTTAGCGGCACTGGTAGACTTCAGTTTCGATTTTGTGTCTTTTGTAATCCAACCGGAAGAGGCTCGCTCTTTCTATCCCAGGTACGCTGAGACTCCAGACGCACATGTTAGGTGTGGCTACGTTTTAAAGTAGCGGCCATTGTTGACATCTCTTCAAGACGTAACATACTTCCGCCTCACGTTGAAATTGTAAAAACGCTTTTGTTAGCCTGTTTGGGTCTAACCCCTGATCAGCTTGGTGTAGCTCCGCAGGGTACATTAGCTGTGGTAGACTGCAGTTTCGTTTTTGTGTTCATTTATATTTCACGTCCTCGTGCTTATTATCTGTTCCATTGGTATAAGGCAAAATAATGTTTAGTGTTGACGAGCTGTCGACAATCCCCTCAGTTCTTAAGCGGAGCAGTTTATGACCGAAAGTAACGAGCCTCACCGGAAGCCTGAACAGTGAGCAGACTGCCCCAGTGGACTCGAGAAGAACATAAGGTGAGTGGGCCGCTTCCGGTTGAGTGACAACAGACGACTCGTTGGTTTGCTGCGAACCGGCAAGTGCCAGTGACTGCGGCAAAAACCTACTTAACCAACATTATGAGGGATGCTAACTTCAACCTCTCCTATGGGAAGGCTGCTAGAGAGAGCCAGATGAAGAGTGTGTCCGGAACCATGCTGGAGCTGTACCAGGCCTGTGAAGTGACACCTCCTGAGATTGCTACAGTCGCTCCCCCGAATGAGTTGTGGCAGCACATCACGAGCTATGTGTTGTATATTGTGTTCGCTGTGACACAACTCATGATGATCAAGCAGTTGACGGACAATAATTATGGCAATTAATGGAAGAACAGGATTGTGTCGTTGTGCCAACGGTTGGGTCTGAACCAAGCTCAGGAAGACTTGCTGCTGATTTATGCCAAACCATCAAGGAGGTCTTGTAAGAATATATATTCACGTATCGGAAATCGATTACCCTTCAGGCGAATGGCCTACGCAATTATGAGGATGTTCCATAACCACAAGAATCAAGATCTACGGAGAGTGGCGTCTATACTCAAGAGTATGTACCATAATATTGATATAACCCATCTGGTACTTATCCAGAAATACCTCATCGATATGGCTCCAGGAATTCTGGCAGCTCCAGCTGCCCGGGGCGAGGCTCCGGCAGTGTTGAAGGCGATGCTCCGATTAACACAGATGGAAGATGAGCATCCACCCTCATGGGAATTTTCGGAAGAACAGGGAAGTCACCGACTGGAACTCATCGGACGAAGCCACTTCCCAACGACAACTTCCAGAATGTAACATGTTTTGAAGTCACTGGAAGTCACGGCCCCTCTTCCACAGACGTCCACGGACTTCCCATGATTTCTCAGTCGCATCCACCGACTTCCTACCACTTCCCGAGACGTCCGACCCACTTCCAGGGACGTCCTTCGACTTCCCTGCTTCTTCCAGGGACGTCCTATGACTTCCCTGCCACTTCCCGAGACGTCCCACCCACTTCCAGGGACGTCCTACGACTTCCCTGCCACTTCCAGGGACGTCCAACGACTTCCCTGCCACTTCCCGAGACGTCCAACGACTTCCCTGCCACTTCCCGAGACGTCCCACCCACTTCCAGGGACGTCCTACGACTTCCCTGCCACTTCCAGGGACGTCAAACGACTTCCCTGCCGCTTCCCGAGACGTCCCACCCACTTCCAGGGACGTCCTACGACTTCCCTGCCACTTCCAGGGACGTCAAACGACTTCCCTGCCACTTCCCGAGACGTCCAACGACTTCCCTGCCACTTCCCGAGACGTCCCACCCACTTCCAGGGACGTCCTACGACTTCCCTGCCACTTCCAGGGACGTCAAACGACTTCCCTGCCACTTCCCGAGACGTCCCACCCACTTCCAGGGACGTCCTACGACTTCCCTGCCACTTTCCGAGACGTCCCACCCACTTCCAGGGACGTCCTACGACTTCCCTGCCACTTCCAGGGACGTCCAACGACTTCCCTGCCACTTCCCGAGACGTCCCACCCACTTCCAGGGACGTCCTACGACTTCCCTGCCACTTCCAGGGACGTCAAACGACTTCCCTGCCACTTCCCGAGACGTCCCACCCACTTCCAGGGACGTCCTACGACTTCCCTGCCACTTCCAGGGACGTCCAACGACTTCCCTGCGACTTCCCGAGACGTCCCACCCACTTCCAGGGACGTCCTACGACTTCCCTGCCACTTCTAGGAACGTCCTACGACTTCCCTGCCACTTCCAGGGACGTCCAACGACTTCCCTGCCACTTCCCGAGACGTCCCACCCACTTCCAGGGACGTCCTACGACTTCCCACCTACTTCCAGGGATGTCCTACGACTTCCCTGCCACTCCCCGAGACGTCCTACCCACTCCCAGGGATGTCCGCCGACATCCCTGCCACTTTCATTGTCTTCCCGCGACTTCTACCGACTTCCACGCCACTTTCACTCTCTTCCTATGACTTCCAACCTGGGTTCCGGGTACTCTTTGGAAAGGTCTTTTCAAGATCTATCGAAATAAAGAATAAAAAATTTCAGTTGGTCAACTCCCTTTTTTCAAGATACTGATTTTTAAACTCTATCTTGAAAAAAGGGGGGTGACCAACTGAGATTTTTTATTGTTTATATGGATAGATATTTTCCAGACCTTTTCAACGAATCGTCGGAACCTGGGTCGGAAGTCATTGGATGTCAAAGGAAATCAGTAGGACGTTAGTGGAAGTCGTGGGACGTTTTTCGATGTTGCTGCTGTATGTCTGCCGCTGGTCGTGTTTATACGTGGCCGTCCCCAGGAGGGCGTCATCGGCCACCTCACAGGGTTCCCGATGACGTCCTCACCATGTAACCGAGCCCAAGCAAGGCTACGGCTACGTCCTCACTCAAAGGAGGTCCGTGCCAGACTGACTCGTCCGGCGAGTGGACACCACTACTAGCAGCGTAGCAGACATACCGTTACGACCCACTCTGAAGTACTGACGTCCACGGACTTCAGACTTATTCTGCTGACGTCCCAGACATTCATTGTCTTCGCTCGACTTCCACCGACTTCGTCCAACTTCCACCGACATCCACCGACTTCCACCAACTTCCACCAACTTCCACGTATTTCCATCGACTTCCATTGATTTCCACCGACTTCCCTTGACTTCCCTCGACATCAAATGACTTCCGACCCAGCTTCCGACGATTCGTTGAAAAGGTCTGGAAAATATCTATCCATATAAACAATAAAAAATCTCAGTTGGTCACCCCCCTTTTTTCAAGATAGAGTTTAAAAATCAGTATCTTGAAAAAAGGGAGTTGACCAACTGAAATTTTTTATTCTTTATTTCGATAGATTTTGAGAAGACCTTTCCAAAGAGTACCCGGAACCCAGGTCGGAAGTCGTGGGAAGACAGTGGAAGTGGCGTGGAAGTCGGTAGAAGTCGCAGGATGACAATGAAAGTTGCAGAGAAGTTCGTGGGACGTCACTGGAAGTGGGTGGGAAGACCTAGGACGTCACTGGAAGTGGGTGGGAAGTCGTAGGACGTCACTGGAAGTGGGTGGGAAGTCGTAGGACGTCTCTGGAAGTGGGTGGGAAGTCGTAGGACATCACTGGAAGTGGGTAGGAAGTCGTAGGACGTCCCTGGAAGTGGGTGGGAAGTCGTAGGACGTCACTGGAAGTGGGTGGGAAGTCGTAGGACGTCACTGGAAGTGAGTGGGAAGTCGTAGGACGTCCCTGGAAGTGGCAGGAAAGTCGTGGGAAGACGATGGAAGTGGCGGGGAAGTCGTGGGAAGACAACGGAAGTGACGGGGATGTCAGTGGAAGTTGTGGGAAGACAATGGAATTGGCGGGGAGGTCAGTGGAAGTCGTGGGAAGACAATGGAAGTGGCGGGGAAGTCGTGGGATGACAATGGCAGTGGCGGGGAAGTCAGTGGAAGTGGCAGGGAAGTCATGGGAAGACGATGGAAGTGGCGGGGAAGTCGTGGGAAGACAACGGAAGTGACGGGGAAGTCAGTGGAAGTTGTGGGAAGACAATGGAATTGGCGGGGAAGTCAGTGGAAGTCGTGGGAAGACAATGGAAGTGGCATGGAAGTCAGTGGAAGTCAGAGGACGTCGTGGGAAGTCATTTGGACGACTGAGGAAGTCGGTGGAAGTGTTTGGACGAATTTGGACGACATTGGAAGAGTTGGGAAGAGTGTGGAAGTCCAAAATGACTTCCCAGTGACATCCTAGTTCTACCTGGGCATTTGTTCGGATGTTGGCCCAATTCTGATCTTGAAGGTTCACGAATAGCCCGTTTCCTAAAGTCACTGTGAGGAATGTCTTGAACATTGGATATAACTAATTCTAAGTCCAATCCCGACTTCGCTGGGTCTACCAGTGGGGGGTTTGGACACCTGGCAGACAGTTTACCTCCACATGGACAGCTCGCCGTCATGGAAACGAAAAACTGCGCAGCATCAGAAGGTGCTACAGAATGATTCTTCAAGTTCCAGGTACATGGGAGTCTTATTACGTTGTGAACAAGACCGGCAACAGATGAAGTCCACTGCCCAGGCTCCAATTTACGGTAAGTTTTGGTGCTGCTTTGACGTGAAGGATCCTTCCGCGAATAATCAATTTTTTTGGGGGCAATTTTGGCCCATGTTTCAGGTGGGATGTGGAGTACGGTTGGGGTCGCAGAGCCTGACACCGAGTCGAGAGAAGCAGTCTCGGAAACACCACCATCGGATTCCTCGGACTCACCCGAAATGGGCAATTCAGACTTTTTCTTCAGACCGAGGGAATAGAGGATGCCACTTCACTGCGATTCAAAATGTGTTGTACACCTCAAAATAACCATGGTGTATCCCTTACCCCTATGATAACTGCGTTGTTCACCTTAAATTACTGTCGTTAATTCTGACCCCTATGAAAACTGTATTGTACACCGCAGAAAACTGCAGTATGGGGGTCCCGACCCCTACAAAATGTGTGTTAAGTAACCTCACCGCACTTTATCTGCGGTGAACGTAACACAGATAGTGTCGCCAAAATGGCAAAATTCGTCAAATCTGCGTTGAGTCCAAAGCAAAAATGTGAGGTCAAATCTACACCACGGCTGCAGATGCATTACTTTTGAGACACCACAGATTGAGCTTCACCTCAGATAAATGGGTTAAAAGTACCTCATTTTCAATATCAGTGTTCTATTGCAAATGACAAAAGTGTGAATAGCATGTGTCGACGAGTGAAGCTTTTCCTCAACCTGAATCGTCGTCCAGATGGGATGGGATCGAGGAAGAACTTTCCCCTCGCTGACTATCTCTCCGCTGTATCTCAGTATCGTATCATGAAGCTTCCTGGGGGAATCCGCTGGGGCTGGTCCACGTCTCTTCCGCTTCACCTCTTGTCCTGCAGGATTCCCCTGAAACGGAGAGAGCAAGTCGCCACCGCAAGGTAAACAAGTGGTTCCATATCTGGGAGCACAAGATTTTTTGTCACTGTCAGTGATCCGGCTGAAAATTTTACCAAATGTGCTTCTAGGGTAGAGGAGGATGACCACAAATTTTAAAGTTCCTAGGTCGACCCTGTCACAAGCAGTGGACTAAAGTGTGTTTTGCGACTTTTTTGGTAAAATTCAACTATGAAGGTACAAATGGATAGGAAAGGCTTGACCTTGGGACTTGAAAATTCGAACAGGTCTTGAGGACTATAAGTAAAACATTTGAAGAAACTTTAATTTTCCAAAAAAAATCGAACTTAATGTTTTTAATTATGATCCCAAAAGATATTTGTTAAAAAAAAACTTCCAAAAAATTGAGAAAGTACCTTTGTATGATCCTAGTAACTATAAAAAATTTCAGCCTAGGAGGGCACTTGGTTTGGGAGCTGTGGCAGAAAGCGCAACTTTCTCACCGCATTGTTTTGGGACTTAAGCGATGAACTTACTGAACTGAAACCAGGGTGTATCGGAATGGGATAAATAATAATCCACGGGTGGATAGAGTGGTCTGTTGAGTATCTTCCACTTCCTTACTTGTGTTTTGACTGTTTTCGGCCTTTCAGGGTCTGTGTCGAGGATCTGAGTTATGGCTAGTTTTCTTCACAGCTTGAATCGTAATCAAACTTTGTCTCCCATTTGGACATTGTACACTCAGCTTTTATGGTAAGAATTATTTCATAAACTATATACTTGTATTGTCCGCTTACAGGCAACTAAAAGCAAGTTTAGGATAAGCCACGACAAGTTTGACAAAAGTTTACTTAAACTTCATCAACTAGGTCAATAATATGAGTTCGGTCCTTCATCTTTGAAAATTAATTTGTCCTATGGTACACTCGGCTTTTACTATATAAACTATTTCAGAAGCTATTCCCTTGTATTGTCTGCAGACAGGTGAGCTTGAGGGCAAGAAGCCACATACTGACGACAAAGACAACATTAGAAAATTGCTTTATAATATACCTTTGAGTGAAATTTTGAAATTTTTAAGTACCACTTGAGAGGAAGTTCATTTAAAGATAAAAACTCAATAATTTTAAAGTAGTACATCAGCTAAGGGACGGAGTCAAGTGCACAACTTTGTAATTTCCAAAACACCAACTTCCGACCAGTTATAAAATTTCTTTTAATTTCTAAGAGCATCAATCGGTCAGAAATACAAGGAATGCGGTCAAAACTTATTTTAGAATTTTATTTTACGAAAGAAGTAGCATATTTAGTTGCGAACTTGACTAAAACCGGCCCTGGTGCCAACCTAACAGCCTGAGAGCTGGTGATAAAACATTTAAGTTCAAAGGAAGTTTATTACTTGCTAAAATGCATAGTCATGGTTTTATCTTAATCCTTACCACTAAATATATCACTTTTTAACACATGTGTATATATTTTATCTTAAACTGAGGATTAGTTTTGCCATGTCACGTCGCACAGTTGGTACCTCCAATGCGCAGGAATGCGCCAGGAGTGCTGAGTTTTAGGGAATAGGGAGCGCTTTCTAGTAGTTTTTAAAATGATTCTGAACATCAAACAGTCATTATTCAGCGACAAATGCAGGCAATTACTTATTTGATAAAGAGAAACTCAAAGTTTCATGCAGGAAATAAGAGATATCCCAAGCACCGTGACAGCAGTTTAAATATCGCGCCGCCACTAGCCCCCCACCACGACCGGGACCAGCAGCCGACAGGGCCCACTTCGGACCACATTAATGCTGATTACTCTCTTATTTTTGCATGAACAAGTGGTTTCTTCGACGCCCACGGATTCTGTATAATCTCACGAGTGATTTGATGAGTTTTTTGTCGCGGTCTTGTTACTTTTGACGAAATTTCGGCCATTTAAGTCCGTCTGGCCGGCAGCCTGCCATAAGAGCCCATGCTAAATGACTCAATTTTAACTCGATATATTAAAAAAACTAGACATAGGAAGTTATTTTCCTTTTGCAGCAGTGCGGGGCACACCTTCATCATTCGTTTAGGCAAAATTTATAAGGATTTTGTTACTTTCACTTAATTGATGTACTACTTTAAGACGAACAAGACGAACGTCCAAACCGGAGACAAAGTTTGATTACGATTCCAGTTGTGAAAGATACTAGCTATGACTAGGCACCTCGACACAGACCCTGAAAGGCTGAAAACAGTCAAAAGACAAGTTAGGAAGTTAAAGATACTCATCAGACCACTTTCTCTACCCTGGGATTATTATTTATTCCATTCTGATGCAACCCTCTCACAGGTGAGTAAGTTTAAGGCTTGAGTCCCCAAACAATCACTGATATTGAAAATGAGGTACTTTTAACCCATTTATCTGAGGTGAAGCTCAATCTGTGGTGTCTCAAAAGTAATGCATCTGCAGCCGTGGTGTAGATTTGACCTCACATTTTTGCGTTGTACTCAACGCAGATTTGACGAATTTTGCCATTTTGGCGACACTTTCTGTGTTACGTTCACCGCAGATTAAGTGGGGTGAGGTTACTTAACACACATTTTGTAGGGGTCAGGACCCCCATACTGCAGTTTTCTGCGGTGTACAATACAGTTTTCACAGCGGTCAGAATTAACGACAGTGATTTAAGGTGTACAACGCAGTTATCATAGGGGTAAGGGATACACCATGGTTATTTTGAGGTGTACAACACATTTTGAATCGCAGTGATGCGGTGAGAAAGTTGCGCTTTCTGCCATAGCTCTGAAACCAAGTGTTCTCCTAGTCTGAAATTTAATACAGTTACTAGGATCATACAAAGGTACTTTCTTAATTTTTTTGAAGTTCATGTTTTCGAGATCCATAAATAATAATAATAATAATAATAATAATAATAATAATAATAATAATAATAATAATAATAATAATAATAATAATAATAATAATAATAATTGGCTGAGCGATTAGCGAAGCCAGTTACCTCACTGGGGTTGAAAAACTTTTCCTGTCTGTCTGTCTGTGTGTCCGCACTATACTCCTCCTGAACGGCTCGGCCGATCTGGCTGAGATTTTGCAGGGTTATTAGGTATGTCCTTGGCTCGCCACACGCCAAAATGCAGCTTTCTATCGCAATCCAATCAGTCGTACCAACGAAAAAACACTGAAAAAAAAAGGCAGAAAAAGTGCAACTTTTATGTGAGTTTTCATTTAAGAGACATTTTGACATGGTTTCGCATGGTTTAGAAGGTGCTGATGACGGAAATGAAATCCATTATGATCCCTGACCAAAGTGTCAACCACGTAGGGGCTACCCCGTCTAGAATATTCTAATATAATATACTTGAACGATTCATCACGTAGTGCACTACTCATTGCCTCAATGAAACTTAAAACAGCTTGCCGAAGGCAAGCAGGAAGCGCCGCAGGCCAAGGTAGGTGTAACGCCAGGCGTGGATTGTCGAAACTGGCGCAGCATCGCGAAGCCTGTTACGACAAGACACGGTCTGGCGTAAACCTACCTTAAATTTGTTTATTATTATTTCAAATAATTCGTAAGTTCAAGCCTGGTTGGCTACTTCTATATATTAGAAATGTATCTGTTTATTTGTAACAGGGTAGCCTGGGGCAGCGAAACGACTTAAAGAGTCGCGGACGTGCTGCCAGGCCAAGCACCCGAACAATGGCCATTCAGGCAACCCGATCGAGTCAAGTGCGAATGCAGACAGCCAGTACGTGATGGCAAAGAAAAATACGCAGACGAAAATGTCACGCACAACGCCAGCAGTCAGTTCGCGATCAGACTTCAGTACGAGCAAACATGTTCCGAGCTTGGTGCGGTCGTCGACCAAGGGGTACTAACACGAAGCAAGCGACGAGTCCAAAATCACCGATGGTAGTCTACATCGAAGGCAACATCGGAAATGGAAAATCGACTCTGCTTGCGACGCTACAGTAGAGTGGTTCGTTTTTCCTTCATGTTCAAATTTTGGAGTTGGGTAACTTTCATTCGGTTCCGCTTTCCATATGATGAATTTTGGCACCTCAGCCGGCAAAATCGGCCCAGCGGAAAAGGTCGCGCAAGGGGCTTAAGTGCGCCTTAACAGCCCTTAATGACTCAACGTCTAAGTATCGATGTAGGACCTTCGCCATATGGTAAATATAGTGATTGTGACGCCCAAGGGTCAAAATATTGACCGTTTTGCCGTATCTTTACTCCTTAAGGGCGAAAAAAGCGAAAACGTTGCAAAAACATCCTATTGAGCTCAAAACACTATTTTAGACCACGTTTTCGCTTTTTTCGCCCTGAAGGAGTAAAGATACGGCAAAACGGTCAAAATTTTGACCCTTGGGCGTCACAATCACTTTATTTACAATATGGCGAAAGTCCTACATCGATACTTAGACGTTGAGTCATTAAGGGCTGTTAAGGCGCACTTAAGCCCCTTGCGCGACCTTTTCCGCTGGGCCGATTTTGCCGGCTGAGGTGCCAAAATTCATCATATGGAAAGCGGAACCGAATGAAAGTTACCCAACTCCAAAATTTGAACATGAAGGAAAAACGAACCACTCTAACGCTACAGGAACGTGGCTATTCAGTTGTACAAGAACCAGTTTCGCTGTGGACCAATTTTTATGGAATTAATTTCTTGGACTTGTACTCGAAGGACATGGAAAAGTGGGCGTTTAAGTTCCAGTCGATGGTTTTGTTTACATTGTAGCAAACTAAACTGAAGTTCATGCAAGGCAGTGCTCCTGTTGTAGCAGAACGCTCATTACATAGTGTGGTTAAAATGTTTGTTCAAACGCAAATAGAAGCAAAGATGATCAACAAAGAGCAGTACGTATTACTTCAAGAAATGTCTAAGTCCATGACAGCTCAGTTTAGACGCAAGGAATATCATATCTATCTTCGAGGGACTCCAGAAACAGCCTTTCAACGTCTTCAAACAAGGGCTCGCAAAGAGGAAAATACATTGTCCAAGGGTTACATCCAAAGTTTGCGCACAGTTTTGGAGAACTGGATGGACAACGAACCACCTCTACATGCAGTCGTGGATGCGACCAGTACTCCAGAGACCGTCCAGCAGCAAGTCATCCGAGCCATACAACAGTTAGAGTAAAAATTAAGTTTTCCCAAACATATAGTGTTAATTAGTCTTTCTAGATTAAAAATGGTGTTTTAGATAGGATTTAGCTAGTCAGGTTTGCAACACCATGGCAAAAACCCCGACGTTTAGTTAGGGGAGAGTAGGAGTCAAAAGTCTGTGCGCAGTCACTGATATTGTAAATGAGGTACTTTTAACCCATTTATCTGAGGTGAAGCTCAATCTGTGGTGTCTCAAAAGTAATGCATCTGCAGCCGTGGTGTAGATTTGACCTCACATTTTTGCGTTGTACTCAACGCAGATTTGACGAATTTTGCCATTTTGGCGACACTTTCTGTGTTACGTTCACCGCAGATTAAGTGGGGTGAGGTTACTTAACACACATTTTGTAGGGGTCAGGACCCCCATACTGCAGTTTTCTGCGGTGTACAATACAGTTTTCACAGCGGTCAGAATTAACGACAGTGATTTAAGGTGTACAACGCAGTTATCATAGGGGTAAGGGATACACCATGGTTATTTTGAGGTGTACAACACATTTTGAATCGCAGTGGTGTTTATGTGTGTTACAGATAAAATTGTCTACAAGAATCGTCCAGAGTACTGTCAACTAGAACTACGAGAACCACAGCATGGAAGTGCAGACCAACATAATAACCAAGTTTCTGTATGTAGACTTATCAGTAGTGTTGATGATCAGGCTAAATGGTTGCACCCCAGGATGGCGTCCTTGACTAGTTTTTGGACGCGCCATGGGAGTCGCTGTTGAACCACTCATAATGAGGATCATGAATTTTGTTTGATCGTTGAGGGCGTGCTTACCTTGAGTCAGATGGGCCCAAAACGTCACTAGGTTTACAGCTTTGAATGAGTTTAAAGATTCAAGAAGTGATAGAGTGTGAAGGTTTTGGCAACAGATCATTTGAAGTGAGGAACTTAATACGATTTAATGGTGAAAGGTGAAAAAGTATTTTCTTTTAAAGGGGGAGTGGTGTAATGAATTATCAAAGCTACATCAACAAGTGTCAGTTCAACTTTTTATTTATCCTCTTCTTCCTTTCTCTGGCATAGAGCTACCACCTTGGCCAAGGTCCCACTATTGATACTCCCACCTCAGTTCCCCTTCCACTTCCATCGCTATTGTTGCCAAACCTATAAGTTGAGCCTCGCCTCTGGCCCGGCCAACAGTCTGTACACTGTTAAAAAAACTCCTGTTAATTCACAACTTTTTCTTCGTTAATTTTTATAGCGACAAATTTTGTTCAGGAACGACACTTTTTTGAACAGTGAGTAGTTTTTCAACAACACAGCTGTTAAATATGTTAACGAGTCATTGTAAAAAAAAAATTACGATAAGTCGTTTACTAACAGGTGTATTGTATTATAACAGCAACAACCTGTTTTTGAACAGCACACAACTGTTTTGAAACAGTATTGTTGTAGAAAGGGCTTGAGGTCCGGACTTGGTTTACATTTTTACAAGAAAGTCGTTTATAAACGGGTCAACTGTTTGAAAATAGAATCACCGTTTTAAAACAGCACATTCCCCGTTAATGAACGATATTTTATTTCTTATTCATGAGAAGAAATCATGAGGTATCAGATAAATTATATGGCAAAGAGAAGCCGTTCATACAAACAGTTTTACTGTTAAATAACAGCATAAAATGTTTGGTAATGACACCACTGCTTATAACAACTTTTTTCTGTTATCAATCTGTCTTGCCATTCAAAAACAGCACAACCTGTTTAGGAACAACACTTTTGTTTCTAAACAACTTTTTTGCTGTTCTTTTTGAAAACGAAGTCCTCTATAATAGGGAAAGGGAAAGAGTTTCACTTTGAGGGACCTGAATCACAATCGGCAACTTTTCCAAAGCAGGAGCATAGCTCTGCACTGATCTGATCAACTCACGGACACACGGCGACCACTGCTGGAGAGCTGAGAGCATCGAAGCTTTGATGATAAATTTTTATGCATAGTGAAGACTTAAGACACATGTTTACACAACAAGCCAGACCAGAAAATCGAGCACCAAATGTTATAGGAGTGTGCTGTGTAGATACAAATTTTCTTGTTTCTGAACAAATGTGCTGTTCTAAAACAAAATTTTCTTGTTTCAGAACAAATGTGCCGTTTAAAAACAAATTTTCTTGTTTCTCAACGGTACATGATAGTTCCTTCTGTGAACAAGAATGTCAGCCTTGAGGTATTGTTCCATAACGGTAATTTTGTTGTTTCTGATAAGTACAGCTAACTCGTTACAATACAGCTAGAAATAACTGACAGGATGTTTTGTTTCTGAACGACTGAATCCTGTTTCCAAATGACAAATGTAATTTATTCTCAGAACATGACACTTCGTTGTTTACCTCACAACAATATTTGTCCTGTTATTCATGGAATCGACAAGTTTTGTTCTGAAACAGGTCACCTGTTAAGAGTAGTGCTGTTCTCCAACAGTTTTTTTTTTATCAGTGTAGCCTGGTCTCCAGCTGTTCGGTTCTCCTAATAAACCACTGAATACCTCTACTCTCTGTCGTCCTGCTCGCCCTTTACCACTCTTAGTGCCCAACACTACAGTTCCTTCTTCATTTTCGATGAAAATGGAAAGTGTATTCACTGTCACTCATCAAAAAAAAATAATAATAATAATAAAAATAATACTATTACAAAATAACATTTATAATAATCAGGAAAAAAACCACACTTATTGTTTCTTTCTCTTTTCTTCTTCTCCTTTCTTCTTCTTTCTTCTCTTCTTCTTCTTACCCTCTTCTTTTTGTCTTGTTCCTGTTAAAGCCTTTTTACTGCTTCAGTGATACGGTCAGCTTCAGCTTTTTTCCTCATTTTAGTCTCCCTTCTTTTCTCGTCCGCTTTTTGTTTCTTTCTTTTATTTCATGTAACGCCTCTGACAAGGCCTCAGTCGTCTGAAAAATATAGAGAAGTGTTACTTTTTACGATATAAATAACCATTATGAACAGAATAATAGATTTCGTACTTACTACATAGGTGCTTCGAAACGGCACAGATGTTGGTCGCTTCTTACTAGTTTCTGGCTTGCTCAGCGGAGGATCAACCACCGTTGGCACCTTTGACCCAAGACGATCAAATACAGACTGAAAAGACAAAAATAAGATTAAAAACGTTACTTACTTAGAAGTGAAAACAATACAAACAACAAGACCTCAAAAACTTACTTTTTTCTTCATTTTTGGAGGTTCCGCAGGCACTACCTCCACCACCTCACCGCCCTCAAGTGAGGACTCTCCCGTGGGGCTGGTGGAAGGGACAATCCTCGAGTTGTGCGCAATTTCGTTCAGTTCTCTCTCGAGTTGTGAGGCGTAGGGTCTTGCTTCAGGATTTTGCGGAATTTCGCGTAAAACCCTGTTGTCATGAGCCTGAGGCAATCAAAATCATATTGATTTTAGGAACACTGAGAAAACCTTACAAACTATTTCGGGCCTTACAAAGAAAAGTAGTTTGTATAACAAAGTATTTTGAGCATACATAAGCTTACGAAGAAAATACTTCGTAATTTACAAACTATTTCTTCGTATAACAAAGTATTTTTGTTTGCTATATGTATGCTCAAAATACTTCGTAAGGTTTTAAGAGTGAAATAAAAAAGACACTAAGTTTTACCTTTATTGAAAGATTACGATATTGACTTACAGGATAGACGACGCGAGCAGGTGCTGGCTGCGTGCGCCCCCGCATCGTCGGGTCATCATCATGGTCATGGTGTGGGTCAGTGACACGAACATCTGGCACGACAATCTGACGCGCCAATTCGGCCAGCAGGGCTAATTCTTCTTCGGGGGTCATTATGGGCGATATACCCCTCGGGCCGTGGGGTTCTGGTGCCCCCGGCCATGGCGTTGAGGTCTGAAACCATAGAACCATAGCCAATGAGAAGACATGGAAAACGAATACTCCGTGCGACAACGTCGATACCCCACGCGTTAAGTGTGAGCATGAAGGCGCGGCTCCCCCTCCACCCCACCCCCTCACAGAGACACGGCGGCGCGGTGGCGGCACCGCTCTTTGAAGCGACTCGCAATGGACACCAAACTCAATAGGATGCATGGATAATGAGAATGTAACTAATAAAGTGATCAGTCCAACAATGACACAGCAAAAAAGTGGTGGCAGACCACAGTTCCTACGAAAACACACAATCACCACGCGTGGACAAGTTATGACAAGTTAGACGAGACACCGGGAGGCGACCGCCGTTGTCAGCCACACTTGAAATTAGCACAGCACACACACAAGCTGACACAAACGCCAGCAAGGATTAAGGATTCACAAGAAACATGTCATTGTCAGTGAAATTGACTGCGAAAAGGACACAGACAACAAGACACACCAGACACAGACAAACCGACGCCGGCCACCGACACGTGCTTGCATCAGCAAAAACACTACATGCGACCACGATAACAAACACACAGACATGAATCCACACGCAAAATTCTCACCAGTGACTCAAAACATGTGAGGATTTAATACTAATTTCCAGCAAAACGCAGGCAAGGACAGGGCATGCCACGCGGCAGAGTGGGCCAAAGCACCGGCACGTTCCCACGGTCATAGATTCTCACTTACCTCTATAAAGATAGAATATGACGCATCAATGCTAATCATTTCTTCTTCTTCATTAAAAATGGCAGCGACTTCCTCATCCTCAGAGCTAAATTCATTGTTAAATTCTTCTTCCATCGTGGAACAGGGTTTCTCGAGCAGCAGAGCACAGGACGCAGAACAGAAAACACTGGCACGCTCGGACAGGCCGGAAAGAAGCAAGGGCGGGTAATACCGCTTGCGGCCGGCAGAGGGCGCAGCGGTCGTTCTAACGGCAGGCCAAATTCAAATTGTTTTTGATTTCGCGACGATTGTAAATGAATGTAGGATGTCAAAATCTCTCGTATATTATTTTCTTATGACTTGACATCGTCTTGATGTGATGACAGCAGGTGTTTTCCATAATCCGATACGGCACGGCTTGAAGTGAGAGGGGCGGGAGGAGGGTGGGAGGGGAGGTTTTGGGGATGGGGGGATCTGGACCAATACATTTTTACTCAGACAGTTTTCCCACACAGAAGACTTGACGGGGGAGTATTGCCAATAATTCCAGAAAAATATTTCAGCCGTAGAAATGATATCAGACACTCGCCAGTATGCGGAAAATAAAAGGGACAACGTGTGTTGAGGCCGGTCAGGGCGTCCGGCACACTGGGCGCGGGGGAGGAGGGGAGGGGCGCTGCGCTCGGCTCGGCTCCGCTCGGCACCGGCGGCATGGCCTGGCGTTGCGGGGAAGGGTTCCGGTCCAGTCGGAACTTGCGCGGCGGCGGGAGAATTTAAACCGACCGTAATGCGTACGGCTCTGTGCTTGGCTCCGCGCTCGGCGCGCGGCGCTCACCGATGTAAAGCCGGTCCGTACACACTTTCCACAAGCTCGGCTCAGTAGCTCAGTGGGTTAGTGTGTATTATGTTGCGCGTCTCAGCGCGGAGACACGGGTTCAATACCCACTGGGTGAAGTTGCCTTTTTCACCGACAACTTCGTGTTCCTGCCGTAAGGTGGCGCAGCGGCGCTGGTGGCAGGGTATAAATCTAGGGAGCGCGCCCTCCAGGGCATCGTTCTTCATTCAGACGCTGACCAGTCCACATCACCCTTGCAAAAAGGAAAATATTTGGCCACTATATTGACAAAATATGTTGCTCAACATGTATTGGTGAAATATGTGGAAAAGATAATTAAGCAAGATACTTTTCCGATATAAGAAATATGTTCCAGTTAACTTGTTTAAGAGGATTTCTCAAAATTTCCCGGAGACTTAAACGCATAGGAAAGAACCTTTCCCCTGATAAAAATATGGCGTCAATATATTTTACAAGATATAATGATCTTGAGAAATAGCCGCCTTTCAACATCGAGTGCTAAGGTTTCCAGAAAAGTTACTTGAAAATTCTGCCCTCTTAACTCTGCCTAATTCCACGCCAGGGAATGCATGTGGAAGGAATCGGGGTGGAGTGCACCATGACAGGTGCTGTGTCAGATATTGAGACATATATGTTGCAAAGATAATATTATATTGGGCAATATATTCCCAATATATTATCGGGCACCAAGATATACCCCCATGTATAAAAAAAAGTGTTGCGCAAGATAATTTGCAATATATTGAGCAAGATACAATTATATTGACAATGTATGAAACATGTATAGAGTCATATATTGCCACATATTTTTCATATATTCTCCTTTTTGCAAGGGCAGCTCAGCGCGATGACTTACGCTATCTGCGACATTCAGATGCTCCGGGGCAAGTACGGGGAGTATGTGCTCAAAGAGGTTTCGTTCTATGAACAAAACGAGGCGGCCCAGGTCCCCAAGTCGACCACGTTCCTCCCTCCTTACCCCGGGGATGCAATCCCAGAGAAGCAGAAGAGGCAAAACAACTACATTGTGAATCGCCTCCATTCCCTTCCCTGGGACACGGGGTTCTCGCCCTATGACAGGCTCCCACAGACTAGGCCTGGGCGATTATTAGCATTCATCGTAATCGGCCGATGAATAAAATAATCGCGATTGGTGTCGATTAGCGGTTCGGTAATCGGTAATCGAAAACGCAAACGATTCATCGAGAAATCTCGATTAATCGACTTTAAATTAATCGGAACTTGCCGATTAATAAAATGAGCCGATTAATTAGAAATTGTAAATAAAAGCTCAAGGCGGCGGAAGAGCGAAACACTACCAAAGCCTCGCTCTAGCAAGCTTGCTTTTCTTGCTCCGTTCAGCCCTGCCCTGGACAGCGATCGCGCGATCGATCCTGGCTCTGCTCGCTCGAACGACCGGACGGAGGAATCACGATAACCGATTAACTAATAATCGATAAAGCGACGATAAATCGATAATCGGTCATCGTTAATTAATCGTTCATACACACGATTACCGAACCGCTAATCGGAGGTCCGAAAAAATCGTCCGATTATCAAAATAATCGCGATTATTTTCGATTTATCGATTAATCGCCCAGGCCTACCACAGACTCTGAGTGAAATGGCCACAGAGTATGATCTTCTCTACGTCAAAGGCGATGAGAAGAAGAGAATTCTCGAATTTTTCTTACCCTCAAAAAGGGTGTTTGATGTCGAGAGATTCGGTTCCCCTAGCCTGAGAAAACTACCGAAGGTATGGGCGCCTTGTCACAATGACACCGTAGGGTCACACTGGACCAAAAACTGCGCAGCGCGCAATGCCAAGCGTATGGGTTTGTGGATGCAAAGGTACCTCAACTCACCTAACTGAGTGCCGCTGTATAGAGTTGCAAAATTACCGGTAAAATTCACAATTACGGTAAAATGGGTAATTTACCGTGATTTTACGGTAACTTTGGTAAAATTGGTAAAATTCGAGTTTTTTTTTTGCATTTATTCATATTTGTCACTCCTGCCGCTTTTGCATGTTATTTAAGGGGAAATCAGTCATTTAGTGATTAAAAAAAAAAAAAAAAAAAAAAAGTGTTATTCAGTCCGTCAGAGTACAATAAAATCCGAGCAAGACGCGTGTGCGGTGCGTATGAAGTCGAACAAACACACGCCCTTCTTTCTCTAATTTAAAAGGAAAGTGTGCCCGAAAAGATAAAGACCGACCGGACCGGGCACAGAACCTCAGTGCGCGGAGCTCAAAACAGATACACGTCTTAGCACTCCCAAATAAACGTATTTAAATAAAACTGTGTTTCCGGCCTTTTGGCAAACTCGGCTTGGATCAATCTAACTCACCTTTTCGTTTAACAAAGCGAAACAGAATCAGCGTCATATCCAAATTGCAGGACACGGTCACGGCTTGCAGCATCGAGTAGGAATGTTTGAGTATTCCCTCCCCCGACTACTCAAAGTACAGAGTATAGGAATGCGAGGCAAATCCTACAAGGCGCAGAGTTGTAGGGCGCGAAACTGCTGTAGATTCAAACCGGAAGACGCGGAAAAGCGTTGCAGAGCGCGTGGCCGCGGCGGTGCGTTTTTACGCCGGACGACAAAATACCACAAATTTCGAATTTTTCAATTTTACCGAGCTTCGGGTGAATTACCGTAATTTACGGTAATTTACCGTAAAATTACGGGTAAAATTACCGGCTTCGCATCCCTATCGCTGTAAAAAATACTGAAAAATGCACAAAAATGTCATAAAAAAATATCAAAACTCCCTAAAAAAAAAAAAAAAAAAAAACTGCCAATGATTTACGTCTGATTAGGCGCACGGGAGACAGCAAGCAGGCCCGCCTAGGGTGTCCCACAATATTTCAAAAATGCCTTTTTTGATGAGTGCCGGGGTGGATTTTACAGGTGACACAAAATGAAGAAGATCTGTGTAAAGCAATTGAATTTCGGACAGTTAAAAGTGCCCGCGCAACGCGGTTGAAGTTTGTGACAGGGTAGGGTGGGACATGGGGTTACAAAAACAGCCAAAGGTAAGCCCTTTTTCAACGGATTTCCATTCCGATAACGGCATTGTGTTTGTAAAGAAAAGTCCATTCTTTTTTGGAAAAGCGTATTTTCTGTACAACTCAATGCCTATCTTCCAGGGGCACGATTCTTTGCAAAACTTGCTAATTTTAAAGTTTAAAACCGTTTTTGACCCATTTGAAGTCATCGGATCTCAAAGAGGGGGAAGTATTTAGATTCCGCAGGACAAATTACCCAGGAAAATGTAACATTCAGATTTTAATATGCAGTTGCCTACCTCTCAGGGGCAAAAAATATGACATTTTAGTGATTTTTCGCACACCGAAAGTGCTTGCATGGTTTTTGAAATGTCATATTTAGGTTCCTTGGACCAAAATACATCGGATTAAGAACTTTTCTGACTTCCAAATGCGGTTGCCTAACTCTTAGGGGCAAAGCATAAAATATTTAAGTAATCATTGAAACCGCATCTTGAAAACATAAAAGTACCTTATTCTATGAACTTTGGACCAGGAACCTAAATTTGACCTTCAAAACAATATGGAAGCACTTTCGGTGTGCAAAAAAAACACGAAAAATCACTAAAATGTCAAATTATTTGCCCCTGAGAGGTAGGAAAATGCATATAAAAATCTAAATGTTACGTTTTCCTGGGTAATTTGTCCTGCGGAATCTAAATACTTCCCCCTCTTTGAGATCCGATGACTTCAAATGGGTCAAAAACGGTTTTAAACTTTAAAATTAGCAAGTTTTGCAAAGAATCGTGCCCCTGGAAGATAGGCATTGAGTTGTACAGAAAATACGCTTTTCCAAAAAAGAATGGACTTTTCTTTACAAACACAATGCCGTTCTCGGAATGGAAATCCGTTGAAAAATGGCTTACCTTTGGCTGTTTTTGTAACCCCATGTCCCACCCTACCCTGTCACAAACTTCAACCGCGTTGCGCGGGCACTTTTAACTGTTCGAAATTCAATTGCTTTACACAGATCTTCTTCATTTTGTGTCATCTTTCAAATCCACCCCGGCACTCATCAAAAAAAGCATTTTGGAATCATTGTGGGACACCCTAGGCCCGCCCCGCCAACAGTCGCGCGGGTGACTTGGGGACAGAGCGCAGCGGGTTGCCTATCCACCAGGCGCTCCGCACACAAAAGCGCACAGTGGGCTTCCCTTGGTTCCAGGCAGTCATGTGACTTGAGGGCCTCGCAGGGTAGGTGAGACCCACCCCTTGGGTTAAGTTAGGTTAGAGCTCGCATCGTAACCTCGCCCAGAAAAAAATTGACAAAAAAATATTTTTTTTGACCTTCCGTAGGGTAGGTTAGACCCGTTACATTTACAGTACCTTACTACTCACGACACTAACGGGACAGCGCAAAACCCCAAAAGCTCGATTGTAAACCTTCTTTTACCTGGATGGAATGTTAGCGCAAAGTGTGAAGTGGCCATCACTGGTACCCTGGCCACAAAAGGGCATCTGACCCGATGGTCAACAAGCGCGACACAGATTGGTTGTATACAATGGTCCAACCAAGTGGCTTTCTGTAATTTACCAATAAACGTCGTTGCCACACACAGACAAGTGCACGCGTCCAACTACCTGTCACAAGGATTGCCGAATCAAAAACTCCCATCCAATCTCATTACGCAAGAGTTGACCGGAGCCACAGTAAGGTCAACGATGCTGCCACAGTGTTGGCTGCACTCACCGAGAGATGGCCCCACAATCGTCTGCACGTTATTCGCAGTTTTGGCGTAGTCTCGCAGCGAGGTGCTCCTCAGCAAATTACCGGTGACGCGATTTGGAACGCTACATAGTGCCGCACACCAACGTTCATTAATTAGCATTTTGAGTCATTGACAGTGCTTAAAACCAGTTGGAAAACAGAGTTTGGAGGATAACATGATGTTTCCTCTCCAGCTTTTGTCGAGGCAAGTGACTTGCATGGGTGTTAACAGATGTTGAAGTGGGGGGTTTAGGGTTATAGTAACTCACTATTTTATTAAATTTCGCATGAACGGGAGATGAGCCCCAAAAACCGTGGTCTGAATCGTGTTCGGCGCATTTTTCTGAATTTTTGACATTCCTTAGGGGCTCCAGATCGGCGGAGCCACTGAACAATATATTCACCGGCCGTCAAGCGGTTCGTGCACGAGGTGACGGTGGCAGCGTCGCACGTCGCTGGGCAGGACAAACGAGACGGCCTCGTGCGGACCAAAGTGGACGCCAGGGCAGCAATGCCCAAGTTCACTACCAAATCTAACAAGGGAACGTATTTAGGGCGTACACTCAGATTTCGGCCAAACTTTTTTTTTCGTAAGAATAACATATTAGACTAAGAATCCACCCCAAAGTTGGTGCCAAGATACATATCCAAACCCTTCCCGATTTTTTAACACCTAAAAACGGGCTAAAATGGCCCATGTTTTTACATGCAAACAGCAGATTTTTGATCTTAGTTGGGGAGTTATACCAAATATGTACAAAATATGATCTGTAACCAAAAATATATCTCATTTTCGTTATTAAGGGACCAAATAACGTAGAAATTGATCAGAAACTCGACTTCCAATTTTCCGACTCGATGTCCGAAAATGACCTATACACAGCAAAAAGGCCCATTTTACCCCGTTTTTAGGTCTTAAACAAATCGGAAAGGGTGTGGATATGTATCTTGGCACCAACTTTGGGGTGCATTCTTATTCTAATATGTCATTCTACGAAAAAAAAAAGTTTGGCTGAAATCTGAGTGTACGCCCTGAATACCTTTCCTTGTAAGTTCAAGGCCCCGAGTGAGAAAGACAATTAATAAATTGTGAAATGTGTATTTTCTGTCACAGCTTTTTTGTTCTGAAGGTGTTTATTTTTAATGTTTAACTATGTAATGCATCGGTTTCGTTTCATCTCTTTCATTTACAGTCTATTTTTTGTGTATCCTGTTAATGTTTTAGGATGCAATCTATTATTTTTGTTTTTGTGTTATTTTTCTCCAGAATGTTTTCTTACTGTGACGTAATTGTGTTATTTTTCTCCAGAGCCTTTTCTTACCGTGGCAGCAAATTGGTGCATTTAAAAAGGTTTTGTACATTGATTATGTGTTCAGATTCCATCTACCAACTTTTGTCGTTGATTTGTGCATTAAAAATTGTTTTCTCACTTAGTTTATCAGTGTACTAGAAGATCATTCCTTGCAACCAGTCTAAGACAAGTTCCGAGGTAATGAAATACTAAAAATATCGCCAATTTTGTGGATACATTTTAAGTTTTCTAAAATTAATATGAAAATTTGCACCTTGGATTAACTATTGAGTAAGTCAACACATACTTCAGTGTTATTTTAGTCGTATCTCGTGTTTTTTATTATGTCGCCAAAGTCACCGAAGTCTATTCCACGAAAAATTTGAGGTTATTTTTAAAAAAAGGAATTTTGTTCAAGTCACCTGGTGTCCCTGTCCTAGCCAGGGCTCGGGTACCGCTCCGTGGCTGTTTATGGCCTTCCCTGGGCACAGTGGGTTGAACTTGATGCACCTGGCTTCGCCCAAAGTCATTCGGGCACCACCAGAAAGAAATTAGAAAAAAAACGCCTTTTCGGCCCATTTTAAGGCCAAATTTGGCCTAAATAACGCTCATGGGGGGTGCAGTAACGTCTCCGCCGGTCAGAATCCCTTCTTTTAGTTCCACATGAAGCAAACCATCCGAGCGCCGTCGCCCCAGGCCTCTAAAACAGGAAAAAATGGCCCAAAACTCAGCAATTTTAACGAAATCTCAAAAACTGCCGCTTTTAGACATTAAACGGGAGGTAGGGGTGCTTTCCAGTAGGATTTCGGCAAAAAAGAGATCAGATCTGAAATCAACATTTAAAAAACGAAACTTTCTAGGGG
Source organism: Stenchaetothrips biformis (assembly GCA_030522485.1). Taxonomy (NCBI): domain Eukaryota; kingdom Metazoa; phylum Arthropoda; class Insecta; order Thysanoptera; family Thripidae; genus Stenchaetothrips; species Stenchaetothrips biformis. The sequence continues at coordinate 4,449,422 of CM060095.1, read as the reverse complement.
GGTTCACATCCTTGAATCGAAAACAGTGGTTAGACGAGACACCCTAGTGGCCATCGCCAGCCCGTCCGAACTTGGCAGTAGTGTGGTAAATATTTAAAAGTGCAACGAGTACCGCCCGCGTCGATATGCGTCGCGTCCTCGCGGCGTCCCTCCAGTTTCCTGCACTTCATGGTGCGATGTTGGGGAACCAAACTTCGCGCCATGCCGCGCTGAGGGAAAGGAAATGCTAGGGTTGCATTCCTAGAGTGGCGCGGCATGGAGCGAAGGCGATGACCGGAAGGCAGTAGTGGGGAGAGCTGGAGTGGGGCAGTGGAGAAGACGAGCATGGTGAGGTGTGAAGTGTGAAAGACCATCTGATAACATCGGGGCCAAGAAAACCACCCCCGACTTTACCGGCCCAGCATCACCCCCCCCCCCCCCCCCCCCCCAGCGAGACCGAACCGTGGACAGCCGACAGGAAGATAAGAAGAAACATGCTCTGGTGAGCCCCGATATGCCCATGCATAATAGAGCCACCTCCGGGAGGGGAATTTAGCCTAGGATTAGCATTAATAAATATTGGTAACGATAACAAACCATGACTTGGTATTCTTAGGATAGGGCCACGCACCCCGTGCCACGAATCTCTGCACCGAGCGTAACAGCGAGTAAGTGACTTAACCTCCAGATTCCGAAGAAAGGGAATGTTTCTACACACACATGGGCGCCCTCGTTTGTGTGTCTTCTCGGAAGACCATACCAAAGAGCATACTTCATTCTTTCGTTATTATTCTAAGTTATGTTTTTCTTTTTCCGTTTAGCCTGTGTTGCTACCGTTCCAGCTTTGTGCGAGAAAGAGAGGATTGTGCCGGCTTTTGCGAAAACTGATCAAGTCATGTCAATGCCGTGGAGATGAGGTTCACTCTCGCCGCTGCAAGATATGCTCACCATTTTAAGGGGTGCTACCTTTATGGATAGTCAGTTGTTCATAGACCCATGGATTTGTTCCCCAAAAACATTGTGTAAGTTATAATTCTGCATGTCCGTGCATCGCGCGCACTGGGCCAGCCTTTTGACCGCTGACTGTCGTTGTGGTAGCGATGAAGTGCGACGGTGGCGCCCCTCGTGTTACAACCAAGCAACCGTCTGTGTTTTGTTTCTGTTTTAGGTCTTCTGCTGCTTCTACTGCTTTGTTTAATACGTGTACTTTCATTGTGTGGAGGTGCAATGGGAGAGACTGAAATTTGCAGCAGGTTACACTGCAAAGCATGTGGAAAGTTTACTTGCCATAAATTTGGCAAGCTGTTTTGATTGCCAAAAATTGGCAAGGTTGGCCCGCAAATACTCCCAAGCTCGCCAAAATATGGCAAGCTTATGTAAATTTCAGAGCATTCAATTTTGGCATTTAAAACGGCTTGCCAAATTTGTGGCAAGGAAACCTACCACTGGCTTTGCAGTGTAATGTCTGTAGTGCAGGGGTTCAATAATTCTAAACAGTCATGGCGCTAGCTCACCCGCACTCCAACGGAAGGCAGTCTACTGTTGGCAGGTCTCATTAAAATAGATTGGAGATGACAGTTGAATCTTAATTGTATGAGCATTCCAACGTTCAAATTAAGCCACGAGAAGGCTAGGTGCTAGAGCTCAAAGTTCCGGGAAAAGTGATCCGGTAGACGAACTGGCTGCATAACTGTCATAACCAAGAAGTGTGGTTGGGCCATGTAAAAAAATAAACCGGTTAAAAAAAAATAATCAAAATTTATTCATTAATTCTGAATAATAAAAAATGTTAGAATTTCAGGCGTTCAGGAATTCTGAAACAAACTAGATACATCATGATTAGATCAACGCTCAAGTTATTCCTGTGTGCTTTGTACAGAAAAGCCAATTCATTCAACATTATTGAAGTAACAATGTGCGAAGCTTACCGAATGAAGTATGAATCAGTCTCGGTATCCTTAAGGTGGCTGAAATGAACAAATACATCATGATCAAAGCTCTACATCAGATACTGAGTAAGTAGGAGTGAGTTTAATTTATAATTCGAGCACAATGGTGTTCCACAGAGACTCAACTTTTAAATAAAAACTCAACTAACGTTTAAAGTGATCAGTTTGCATTAGGAATTTAAACTGCTATATAGGAATTCTGCAGATATTTAACTAGGGGTACGCGCCGTTTAGTTTGAGGCGCGCAGAAGGCGAGCGAGGCGAGTAAGCATCAGCTGCACAGCGATACACCTCGGCGCCGCGGGCTGTACAACCCACGAGAGGGGCTAAATTTCTTCCCCAATTGATTTATATTGGGTAAAGTATGGGTCAGAGGAAAATTTGGATGTCATTTTTGCCAGAAACAATGTCAAACTCAACTTAAAAATTTTAGTCGCAAATTACCTAATTTGAAATGAAAATTTAAGTCATAAGTCAAAATAAAAGTGATTTTCGTGATCAGCTCTCCGAAAACTGCAGGAACCAATGTAAAATAAAATTTTTAAAATTTTGGTCCCCAATTGTTTAATTTTGGGTGAAGGGTGGGTCAGGGGAAAATTAGGAAGTCATTTTTGAGGTCAGCACGCTGAAAGCTGAAAATCCCGTAAAACTGATACAACATATACCTCAATTTTGAAACTTTGTTTTTAATTTAGTATTTCTACATAAAAATGTAGGTTTTGCATGAAAATAAATGCCATTTTTGTAAATGATAAACTGAAAACTACAAGTCCTATTCTTTTGTTCCTATTATTGTCTTCATGAAGACCCCTCTGTCACCACCAACACCCTGATGCCACACTTATGCGAACCCTTCAGTCGAATAACATTCAACTCCCAGCATTGAATCGCTCAATTGGTTACTCGTATGCTTGAATCACTATTCAACATATCTTGTTTTTGGCCCGTCCCGTATTATTTATGAAAATAAATATCGGAGGACGGGCATATAGTATGCACTGATAAAAGAAAAGTCGTAAAAATATGAACCATTCTTGTATAGTATTTTCCCATAGTACATTCATATTTTTAAGAATATTTTTATGACGAATGATTCATTATTTTTATGAATAACTCGTTTTTTTACGAATGCTTCATAAGACATATGAATAATTCATAATATTTCATTATGAATGTTTCGTTTCCTAGTTTTTTCGTTAGAGCATCACGAGCTGTTCGTAACTTTACGAATGATTCATTATTTTCTTTAATGAGCCATTCGTAATATTACAAATCACTCGTAATTTTATGAATATTTCATAATTTTTCTCTTAAAAGTACGAATTATTCTTACTTTAATGAATAATTCATAATTTTCTCTATGAGCTATTCATAATATTACGAATCATTCGTAATTTTATGAATGTTTCATAAGGTTTTTTAAATGAGCCATCCTTGTACAGTATTTTCCCACACTAAATTACTATGTACTTTTTTGTGCGCAAGATTTGCACAAAATTGTGCATGCGTTTTGAAATGCACGAATTTGTGCGTAACTAAGCACGGAAATGTGCGTTGTAACGCATCAAATTCGTGCATATTGAAACGCATGCACAACTTTGTGCAAAGGTAATGCACAAAAAAGGACATAGTAATTTAGTGTGCCCATTGTAAAATCGTAAATTTACGAAAAATTTAACGATGAATGGTTCATTATTTTACGAACAACTCTTAGATTTTGGGTACTTTTCGGTCACTTTCAGGCAATCTTTCCAAAACAATTACGAAGGATTCGTAATCCTTTTCTTATGAATGTTTCATAGAACGTATTTTACGAAGCATTCGTAAAAATTAAGAAGCATTCATGATCAAATTTGTCGTAAAATTACGAAAACTTTTGTCAGTGTGATGCGTGCTGTGCGTTCGTCCGTCCGAGGTCTTCCCGTGGTCCGATCTTCACCAAATTTGGCATGCAGTCTCCTAGGGTGAACCTAAGAACCGCCCGGTGACGGCTTTTTCGATCCGAGCCCCAGGGGCGCTGCTGCAGGTGCATCATGGTTTACATGGTGTACAGGAGGATCTCTGCAACGGAGGCCGCTAGAAGAGCATGTAGGGGTATTTTTGGAATCGGGGCGACGAAATAAGGACAACGGTGTTAATTTCGAGCCGATCGGAAAAGTTTGGGCCCAGGTTCGAATCCCGGTGGGGTAAAAATACGATCAAAATTTTCGACTCCAGTTGGACATTGTTTCATATGTTTTCGGGGGTGCTGATACCGAAATAAAGATCCATTTTGACCCCAGACCCAGGTTCGAACCCCGGTGGGGTAAAATACGACCAAAATTTTCAACTCGAGCTACATTGTTTCGTATGTTTTTGAGGGTGCTGATGACGAAAGTGGCATCCATTGTGACCCCAGACCCACTAACGAATCCCGGTAGGGTCAAATGCGACCAAAATTTTTCCTTTTTGACCCCGAACTGGACCCAGGCGGTTGAGTGCCGTTTCCGTCACATACAACCCTAATCTTTATTTCGAGGTAGACATGGTTTCATCCGTTAAGGGTGCTGATGACGAAAGTAACATCTATTTAGTTTCCGACAGAGATTCGCATCACTATGGGCTAAAATACGACAGCAATTGCGAATGTTTAAAATGTACGGAACGGGCCAAAGTTGCCGATTTGTATCGCCACTTTCCCTGTAATTTAAACTTATGAATCGAAAAGAGCCTGACGCCAATCTTAGTTTCCTCACAATGAGATGAATCTGAGTGACTTTATTTCATTGACCTTGAAAATGTTCCAATTGTATTTATCTTGTATGCTGTCGAGAGGGCTCACATAGGCTGCATTGCTCCCAGCTCCTTGGCTACTGAAACAAAGTAAACAAAGGAGATGAGGTTGGGTTAGTACGACCTGCAACCGGATCCGATCCACCAGACGTGGCATGGGAATACTATGGCAAATGCAAAAGTGACTGAACTCAGAATGGAATTACCATTTCGATGAGGATACGGGAGCGGGAGACGCAGCACGACAGTAAAAGACGATGATATTTTATTTAGTAACACGCGTAAACAGCTGCTCGGATGCCTTCTGCTTCTTGTGCGTAGTTCAAATTTTCACATTCACATTCGTATCGACGAAGAAACGCCCGAACGCACCGTCGACAGCGGTATGAAAATTATCACGGGCCACTCGAGCAAGTTAAATAATATTTTCTTATTATTAATATTATTTTTTTACTGCTTTTGGATTAAAATACAATAAAAAAACATTTTTATAAAAAATATTTGAAAAACTAATCAAATACTCGGGGGGGGGGGACCCTCCAGACGGGGGACCCTCCGGAAGTTTCCCTATGCTAATTGTGCATAAGTTTGTAGTTTAATTTTGTTATGCTAGTCTAATTGTGCTCATTGCAGAAGATATATATTTTATTTTATTTTTTGAACTTTTTCAAAGTGGCTGTGGAAATGCCTTTGTACATTTGACAGGTGTTGTCTCTCTATGGCTTTGTTTAAACTTGTCAATTGGCAAATACCTTTGTCACTTACAGCTAATTTAAATGGAAAAAACATATTATGCTCTTTTCATTGTGCATAAGATTGTAGCCTAATGTTTGTTATGCTAGTTTAATTCCGCACAAGTGGTTACGAATTGTTTAAGATAAATATAAGATATGTATTTTTTTTGGAACCTCTATTTTTGTTATGCTAGTCTTAATTGCGCACAAGTGATGGTTATGAATTGTTTAGGCTCATTGCCCAGTAGAATTCAACATAGCCTAAGATACGTATTTTTTTGGAACCTCTTGTGGGCTGTGGAAATACATTTGACAGTTGTTGAGTCTCTCTTGTGTTTAAACTTGTTTAATTTTAAAAAATTTCTTGGCAAATGAATTAATTTTTCCCATATACTTGAATTAAAGCATATGTATTAACCTTTGTCACTTATAGTTAATTTGAATGGAAAGAACAAAACAATTGGGCCTTTAACATTATTTTTTATACACTAATTGGCACACATGCCAAAAAATTTACAGATATTACAATGGAACAGCACCAAGTGCAATCCCTCTCTTACCATTCAAAAATTTAGGTTTTATAGGTGTAACATCCTGCAAAGCTCCATAATTACTTCTCAGCACTATTTGAGAGGTGTTGCAAGTAAAGATGAACAAGTAAACTGTTTTTTCGGTACAGGTGTCCATTTATGAGGGCATTGATTTGTTGCAGGCATATTGCCTTTATGGGTTAATTATTATCTTGCAACTGTGCAACAATCTCTTCTCGTTTCTCACGACCTGCAACATTTGCTTGTTGTAAGAGACGAACTACAGGGTGTTTCAAAATAAATTCTTCTGGTAGTTGGTCAAAATCTCCCTCAAGAAGTTGTTCAGGTACATCAAAATCTTCTTCAAAATCCACTGGTTTACGTTCTGGAGGAGCATCATTGAACATGGCCTGTCAACCTTACCTTTAAACAGGTAAGACTTCGGCGAAAAGTGACAGAATCAAGCATACCTCTGGGTTTTCATGGCCACTTAAAATCATGAAATTTTGCAAAACACAGCAGGCAACAACTATTTCTACAGTGTGCTCAAAATCAAAGCCGTGCAAAAATTTCAGTCGTCTCCACTGAGAGAACAACTTTCCAAAGCAGTGTTCAACTCTGGTTCTGCACTTACTCAATAAGTAATTATATTGTCTCTGTTCCCTGTTGAGGTGTCCATTGTTAGGGAAAGGTGTAAGCAGCTGGAAACATGAGCAAATCTTGTAACAGTGGTCTAAAAATTTTACCAAGGAACTTTATTAAAAGACATACCTTATCAGTCAACACATAAGCCCCATCGCTAACAAGATGTTGATCAGGATCGATCACATCTGGGTCCATCAGTAAATTCCTGCTGAGTGGGCTTCGACGAAATACCCTTCCATCATTCATAGCCCCTGCTTCGCCAACATGCAGATCCCTTATGATCAGATTATGGTCACAGGCCAACTGAACATTAATTGAGAACTGGTTATGGCGATCGATGTACCGTCGGGGTTGAATTGTAGGAGCAGTTACCACAACATATGTCCCATCAAAACATGACACAATCCCTTGAAAGCCAGAGTAATGTTCAAATGAATTTGCGATGTTTCTTCTTTCATCCTGGGAAGGCCATTTGATAAAACGAGGGGCAAGGTCACACAGTACAGATACAATTCTTGCACAATGACGATAGATTGTCGACTTAAAAGTGCAGAACTGCATGGCCACACTTCGATACGAATCAGGTGTGGCTAAAATCCATAGAGCGTGCATTATCATCAGATCTAGAGGGTATCGTTCCCTTTGAAGGAGATAGTTTGCCATCATGTGTTCCCTAATCACCTCATGCAGTTCCTGCACAAAACACAAGTTTTGCATTAATATTACATTAAAATTTTTGGCTGATAATAATTGCATGGCATTTACTTTAGTTACATACCTCGAATGATTCTCTGTTCATTCTAAAATGAAGTTGAAAGGCAGGGTCGCCCATTACTCGAAATGCTTCAGTATAAACAGGTACATTTACCCACTGAGGAGCATCTACCTCTTCATCTACCTCTTCATCATCTCTTATCAAAAGTGCCAAATGGGCCAGCATTTCCATTTCCTCTTCTAAATCCATCATAAATAGTGTGGAGAATATTCTGACCTAGAGCCTTAAGCCTCCACCAACCACGACACCAGCAGAGCAGACTACAACAACAAACAACATTCCATTTGGCAACGCCGCAAGTCTCGCATCCCGGCCACCGCCTGCTGCAACTGTCGGATCGCGCGGCGTTGCTCGTTTGCTCGTTGACTGGATTCGTTAACGAAACGTAGCTGTGGTTGTGAACTGACCGATGGCGTTGTGCGTGACACTTTCCTTTGCCATCACGTCTTGGCCGTCTCCATTCGCACTTGACTCGATCGGGTTGCATGAATGGCCATCGTTCGGTTGATTATTACCTATAAGGCGTCAGACTTTTTCCTAATGACTTCCGGGGTAGTCAGAAATTCCCTACATTCTGATGGCTTTTTTTTCTGATGACTTTCGAAGTCATCAGAAATTCTCCATTCTGATGACTTTTTTTTCTGATGACTATCGGAGTAATCAGAAATTCTCCTCATTCTGATGACTTTTTTTCTGAGAATGCTCAGATTCATCAGAAATTTTCGACATTGTGATGACTTTTTTTCTGAGAAAGCAAAAGTCATCAGAAAATCCTGGTGACTTTTACACCAGTGTCCCACCCCTGTTAAGATAATGCCGGGGACCACCTTGTTAATCCCCAACATGTTGCGGTCGTACCGCCACCGTGACATGCATTGCGTGTGCCTCACGTTCCGCTGCCTGCACTAATTGTGATTGCTAATCACAAAGGATTCGGAACTTATAGGGGCCTGATCATCCATAGGCTGCTTCCCTACATGATTAGAGTGCCACTGATCGTGGGTGACACCTATGAGCAGCGACAGGCCAAAAGCATGTCCAGGAAGGCTGAAGCTAAGGTTAAGAAGGCTGCTGCCACAGCTAAGGGCAATCCGCAGGCAGGCCCATCCAACTAGGGCGCCGCAGCAAGAGACGGTCCGCACACGTAGCCGAAGGTCCGTATTGGTGAAATGGGTCTGAGGCCGCTGTGGTTGTCGTGGGAGGCTGGGCCCGTGGCTGGCCTTGAGGTGTCCAACCGGGACTTCCATGGGCCAGGCTAGGTCTTCGAGCAGTGTGACACCACAATCCTGAGATAACTTTGATATCTGTGTAAGACTTTGGGTAGGGATAATTCTGTCTAGTGATAGTGCCCATCACTGAGTTTATTTTTGTTTTTGTTAATTCGCGGAGCGAGTTCGCGAGCGGCAGCGAGCGGACTCGGCGGAGCGCTACTCGCCCACTTGGCGGTCGCATTGTCTGTTCGTGACGCTAGCTAAATGTCTTGAACAAATGTCCCGGACAAATATGCCCGGTACAGGTGACCTTTGATAAGGTATCTGTTCGTAACGCTACGCGGTTGTGTAGCGTTACGAACAGACACCTTAGCAAAGGTCACCCGTACCGAGACCGGGCATGTTTGTCAAGTTATAAACCTCATTAAATCCGAAAAATAACAAAAGCCCAATGCAGGTTATGTCTGCTGAACTCGGATTTAGCCACCAGTGCAGCTCGCGACACGCAGAAAATACCAATGTGTCCATTTTTTGCACGTAAAAGTGATAAAAATAATAAACCTAACGTTAAAAACTAACGCCACACCTTCAAAACCGATTATACGGGAGGGACGCGCAACAGCCAGCCGCACAAACAAACACAGACGCTGCAGACGCCTCAATCGCTCATCCGCACGCTCACTTTCTCATACCGAGTGACCGGCCGAGCTCGCGCATGCGCAGAAGCCGTTTTTGTGCTATCTTCTTCACACTTCCGCCCAGCAGCACTCGCTCAACAGCAGCCCGACTTGCTCCGGTGCCCTCGCCTCGTCAAACGCTTCACTGCAAGCAGCAGCCTCCGCCTACGTGGAGATCCTATCCGCAGCAGTGTAAGTACCGTCGAACCGGCACGAGTTTAGTGTAACACCCTCTCATGGGCTGGGCCTGGCCGGCCCACCTGTTCGAGCAGGAAGGCTCGCTGCGTTTGGCCTGGCCGCCCTGCCCCGGGCCAGGCTTCGTTGGATGGAAGACCCTAATAGCCTGCAGCCGTTCCCGTCCCACACAGAGCAAGTAACTTGGTCCCACCGAGAGTTTCGACATACATCAGAAATCAACGTAAGTGATACCAGGGGGTGGAAACTTCTCTGACGCGGCAGATGTCGGTGCCATGCTCGGCGCGTTTGATTTGTCATTCGTACGTGAGCTCTGCGCTGCGGCTAACCTCTGCACGTTAAACTCAACCCATTCGCACCTCAGCAATCCTTTAACGGATCTCAAATCTGGGGACATTTTTGGTATCTGCACAAAATTTTTCATGGCGTAGGAGGTGTCTTTACCTGATAACCTCAGAGATGAAATTATAATCCGTCCGGAAAACGACCGTTCCCGAAAACTGTCATTTCACCGTCGCATCTTTCATTCCGGTGCATTTCTCTATGGATTGCCTTTTTGAACATTCGCCTATCGCATTGGATAGAGCAAACTACGAGCAAAATTTTGTTCGCTTACACTATATGTGTCAGAGCAACCAAAACATACGATAAAAAATAAAACATGAACTGCGGTCTGGGTTTTGGTGCTCCATACCACAACTTTTGTCAAAAAAGTTTACGAAATGACGGAAGTATTGGGCAAAACGAATGTGACAGGGCGATTCCTTCGGTCCTAAACCTTTGCGCTGCCTACATGGGATCTCAATACATTCAATTTTTAAGTGACATCTGCGCAATAACAGGCGCGGCTGCAGACTGTCTCCGCCGGTCGCTCAGCCGGCTTGGCTTTCAGCATAAGCTGAGCATGGGGAATGAGTCTTTAGTGGCTGAACGGAGACGGAGCGGGGAGAGATGCCAATCCTCTCGCTTATCCCACGGTGTAAGATTGTAATTTGCGCCCCGCTGTCAACTTGTGCAGTTAGCACCATGCCGTTTGCCTGTCGTCTCTCACCCCCTAAGGGACGCCCCTTAGACAGCGACGACACGATCCTCCGGAATCAGAAGGCTGTAAGCCGGTGCGGCCCACTTCAGGGCGCGACAAGGTGGGCCGTCGGGGCCTGTGCCGGGGCTTGGACCGTGACGACCTGGGGTTTTCTGGTCAGTTATTCATTAAATGCACTGACCAAGGCGTCAATTTTTGCGTCGCGCTCGCGGAAGTCGTCAATCTCAACCTCCCGAGCTTTCTTGGTCTGGGCCGGCTGGTTGGTTGTTGAATCGCCTGGCGGCGTCAAGTGCTTGCTCAAGTGTAAGGAATGACCCATAGCTCATTAGGCTGGATGCCATGGTATCCAGCAGGCCGTCCACGAAAGCCTCGACTTTGTAGTGCTCCTGCTGGGTGGAATCAAGTAAGGGGTGCCCGCGTCGGACCAACTCGTCGACGCGAAGTGCAAATGAATGCAAGGACTCGTCGTACTGCTAGCGGCACTCGCGGAGGAGGCTTCTGTACTCGCTGGGCTCCAGCGGGGTCTCGGCAAAGTGACGCATTAGCGCATTGGCCCGGTAACTCTTACTGCATCATCACCGAGGTGACTGTTGAGCATCGTGCCCCGGGTGGTGTAGTCCCATCCTTAAGCATTACCGATGCTTTCGAATTGCATGCGGTGCAAGCGGTACAGGACGTAGCTTTCAGGGTTTGGCACGCGTGGGAGTTGTTGGCACTCCCTGGGCAGCGTGGCTACGGCAAGCGTGACCGCGAGCGTGACGCGTCACGGCGGCGTCGGTTTGTGTGAGAGCGGGAGTGAGAGCGAGAGCGACGCTGGTCCGTGCGTCGCGCCTGGCTGGCGCCGCGGCGCAGGGCGGAGCGAGCGTGACGCGAACCATGCGGTGCGGTCTCGAACCTGGTGGCGGCCGCGAAGCCCTGGAGTGGCTGAGCGTGCACGCCTGCTGCCGCCCTGCGCCTGGCTTGCACCGCCGGGCAGGACTGGCAGTGGGTGAGAGTCGGGGAACCGCGGAGGTTTGAAATCCCGCGGGCGCTGGAGAGGAAGCCGCGATGACATCCGATCGCCGCTCTGCGCGACGCCCTGGGCAGCGCGAGTCTGACCAGAGCGGGCGCTGAGCCGGCAGACGTGTTCCGGCCCTCAGGAGGCACAGACCTCTTAGTAAGTGTTTGGTGGCTAGGCTTTCTTGTGATCAAGTTAGAAGTTTTTAATTACCATCTCCCTAGTTAGGGCACGTGCGTGAGTGACTCCCCGCATCATTTGAGCTACGCTCAGCCGGGTGTCGGCCCCCGGGTGCAGAGTCACCAAGACCCTGAACATCCCGACTTGGTGGAGGTTGCGGTGCTCACCACGTGTTACCTTTTCTTTGTGTGTAGGGACCTACAAGTACTTAGGAATAGTCTCCCAGTGTCGGGCAGTGATCTAGTCCGTTCTGGTGAGGTGAGGACAAAAATTGGCCAAATTTTTTAATGTCCGAGCCAAGCGCGGCCCTGTTGTTAGCGGCCACGTTTTGAGGGAATCAGCTGGCGAAATTTCTAGCAGTGTCCCGTTTACCCGTCTAGTGACCGCACGGGCGGCGCAAGAGGGTGAGCGAGTTACGCGAAATCCGTCGTAAAATACGTTTTTTCCGCTCCTCGACTTGCGCGAGGGAGCGTGCGCGGTGCGGCGCGGCGTGCAGTGCAGTGTGTGTGTGGACAGTGCAGTGCAGAATTAAGTGTTTTGAAGTGAAGTGAAGCAAAATTTGAACCAGTGACAAGTGAAGTGATTTGAGAAATTTGGAAAGGTGAAAAGTGCAGCGGCGGCGCGGCGTGGCGTCGAACACGTGGAGAAGCGGACCACGTGGAAAGTCGCCTAGCGGCGCAAGTGCTGAGTGAGTACCCTGAGTGTCCAACTGTCATTGCTGTGTGTGGCTGTTTAAACAAATCGACAACAACAACAACAACAACAAAATTTGTTTAAAGTTTCGGAAGTTGAACGCAGCAACCACGTAGTGGCCGTCTGCGGAAATCTGCAGGCGTAGGCTTCCGGTAGCGCGACGGCCGCGGCGCGGCGGCGCACGGTAACCCGAACCTAGGGAACGGCTGGGAACGGCCCGCGAGCCGCGAGCCGCGAGCAGGGAGAAGCGGCCAAGGGGCGGTGGCCAGTGACCAGGGACCACGCGTAGACAAAAACATGATTAATCGATTTTGAATTGAGTCTTCTGGATAATGCGTATACGGATTATCAGGTTGTGATTGATCTTCGCTCTGTGCTTCGAGCAACAAAATTAGAGTTAGCCCCAAAAATTCGTATTTTCCAAATTCCGGGCTACCAAGGTACAGCCTGTAAGGCACTTATCGAAGCTTGTGACTTCGTGCAAGAGCGGCGGGGCAAAGCCACGCGCTCTAAACTTCGCAAGGCGGATTTAAAAAAACTGTTGGAGCTGTTTGGATCGTACCAAACGAAGGGGGTTCAGGAAATCGAGGTAGTTCTCAAGACTGGTATGCGTTACTGGTGATATATTCTGATACGGTTTTGGTACAGGTTCGGTCCACACACCTTCACAGTTATTGTGACTCCCGGCGACTGCCCCGAGCCTCTCCCTTCCCTCGGGCTCCAGGGCTCCGCGGGCCGCCAAGGGCCCGGCGGGTCGCCGCTCAGCCGGTCTCCGCGCGGCGAGCGTTTGCTAGTGGGGTTTTCTATTAGGCTCAGCAGTTTCGCTACCGTAACATCCGCCGAGCTCAAAGATTGTCGCCCGCGACACATATTCAAGGGAAAATTTACTATACGCCGCGATAATTTTATGGGTTACAAACAAAATCAGTCATAAGCTATAACTAATGGTACAATTTAAGAGGTGTGTGGACCAGATACCAAAAAAAACGTTTTTACAGTACAGGAAACACAAGGTGAGAGAAAAAAAAATTGATATACATATTTTGCAAAAGTCAAATAGAGAACAATACACAGTTCACGCAAAAAAAACCATTTTCTACCCCGAACAAAGTTATAACTTAATACCCAATTATAAGTCCTAATTGATTAATTAATTTTTATTTTGAATGGATTTGACGTTATGTTAATGAGAAGCGCTGTTATTTGAAACTTACTAGTTTCGAAGGTATATATCTGTCAAGTTCCATCAAAATTATTCTAATACTAAAAGAAAAAATTATAGCCATGGTTACTAGTTAAAATAGCACTTTAAGTAAAGGCATTCATTTTATAACTATAGGCTAACTAGTATAGTGGTTTACTAATATTACCCTACTCCTAATCTCTTTCTTCTTACTCGTGAGTACCGGGCAGGGCTTCTTCTCCGTGTGACTTTTATTACCGCGCCGTGGGAACGTTGGCGAAAGGGCCGATTTCTTCTTCCTTTCGCAAAATGCTGAGGTGGGCCAGCACTGCTATGGCGCTCAAAGCAACCGCAGTGGGCTGTGGCAGGCATTACACCTGGCCACAGCTCGCGCAACTC